>JAPMOQ010023706.1:1943945-2008315 GCA_026543055.1 Argiope trifasciata
AGAACTAAAATTGGGGCAAAATCTTTTTGAAACCAAATGAACAAGGATTTTTTTTTTTTAATCACATGCAACTCTAACATAATGCATGCAATTCTAAATTTCCCCAAGTTGTGAAGCTACATAATTTTTGCAGCAGCATTTTTCCTTCAATTTAAAAAAATACAAACCTTATTAATTATGGTATATTAAGATAATAATAACAATTTATCAAATATATTTATCCTATAAGTCTCATAAAGTTCGCTTAGTTATTAGAATAATTGTAAAACAAAACATTTAGTAGAAACATGGATGAAGGTATTTTAAAGAAAAAAATAAACAAAATTTAATATATTTCCCCAAAGTTAATGAAATAAAAATAATTATATCTATCATGTATATGCTGGAAATGTGAAATCAAATAATATCTAATCCATTGCTCAAATTCTACAGTTACATTTCACAAGGAAAACCGTTTACGATTCAAAGAAGTACCATTAGAGTTGGACTGTCCTCGAGAAATGTGTTTTTATTGATGGACAACATCATGCATACTTTTCAAGAGTCACTAAATCTAATAACATTTTTCAATCCATCACAAAAAATAACAACAACAAAAAAAGTAGATATGGTTACTTTGATACGCAGTATTACATAACAGATGCTGTAAACATCGATAAATTATCTTTGCTATTTTTAATATATTTACATTTCGCTTAGTATTTGATTTATACTACACAAATAAAAGACTGAATCTATTTTGAATTGGACGGAGAAATGAAAGGTTGAACGTACAAAAATTTCGCACGAGTTCACTAATTATAATATTTCTATTTTCAACAACAAACTCTTTTCTCGATTAATACAAAGTTCATAGCAATGAATAAAATTTTTTTTATCAACTTTTGCAATAATTTAATTAGTTTATGATAGAATCCCTTCTGGCTTACGAAATACACAGAAAAGTACAAAAATTGTCACACGCACACGCGCACACGCACACACGATGATATTTAAAACTCGATATTTTGATGAGTAACACATCAAATATACGATATTCCACATCACGATATTCCAATGAACAACACATTTTGGAAAAATGTCCGTCTGTCTCTGACGAAGATAACTCAAAGACGTTTCGAGCTACACGGTGAAATTAGGTATGTTTTTACGTTAAATTTGTAGATTTCTGTCATATTTTGAGCAATACTCATTCATAGGTTATATGTTTGTTCGGATATAAGTTAGCATCGTAGGTACACAACTTTTAACATCTTTAAAGTGGATGCCTACCGAATGAGATTTTTATGACAAACTTGTAAATCGACATGAAATTGCGGGTTAAATAGGTCAATAGAAAGAAGAACAGTTTCATTGTGATTTTCTTCAAACAAAACGCGCTAATATGCGCCAAGAGAGCAATAAATGAAAGTTCAGTAAGAACATTACCACAACATCTTAGGTATAATGGCGAAATATGATAACAATGAAAGCACAGATTAAAAAATCAAATCATTATTATTATCCTTATCAGAAATATCTAAAATTCGCCGATTGACATTGATGTCCTGATTGATGCTGAAGGAAATTATCCCGTCTTACTCGATTTTATCGATTAGATTCTTTATTAACCACAGATTTTTAGTTCACATTTCGACTCATCTACATGATGAAACTTGGTATACACCATAGGTTCTCAACATGGGCGATAACGCCCCCTTGTGGGCGTTTGAAACTTTAAGGAGGGCGGTAAAAGACCCAGAGAAAATTAGGGGGCATTGATATGGCACTTACGGGCGTGAGAAGATTAATCAGATAGTCTAAGAAGATTTAAAAATCACGCTGATAATTTATTTCTATCACGTGTGCGAAAATTTACATATTTCGATATGAGATTTCACTGTTGTGATAAAGAGATATATCTCTAGCATGTATGGTTCTGGGGCTGCATGGGCCAAAGCAATTTAGTTATTTAGAAAGCAATAGTTTATTTTGGATTACTTGTATCATCAAAACCTTTACATGCTCTTATAACAGATTAGCTAAGACTTTCATCCTCCCCCTTTTTTTATAAAGAAGAAATTCAGTAGCTTTTCAATTCCATCAATATTCTATTTATTAGTAATTTTTAAATTTTAATTCTTGTTTTCACCAAAAATTATGTACGCTCTTATTTCTCTGGAGTGAGAGGGTGGCGGCACTGAAATATTCACTAGAAAAGGGGGCACCAGTTCGAAAAAGGTTGGGAACCTCTGGTATACACTCTTGGAATAAATACATCTACATGGTGACACTTAGTATACGATTTCTGAGGCTGATTATTTTATGGATATCACGCTGACATCGGAACAGCTTGCCTATTATACCATGTCCATCCCACCACAGTGTAACAAATAGTCCGCTATGCATACGCGTTTGATTTCGCTTCAGTTTCTAGGGACACAGATAAACAAAATGGCCAGTAATATATTTGCGACACAGCTGTATCTTGGGAGGTAGGTATGAGAGCACTGTTCAACAAATTTCAGCACTATAAAGAGGCAAAGTGCTTTAGATATTTTTTTTGTCAATTATTTGTCCAAAATCGGATACTTATTAAGGGTACAAAGCTTTTTAACCGAGCCCTGACAGGTTTTCATTTTTTTTGGAGGGGAGAAAAGGAGTTATTTAGTAATAATATTGAAACACCCTTTTAAAATTTAAACGCTGATGCAATTTCCTTCCTTTTCCATATATTTAGCAAAAGCAGGTTAATGACCAGCTAAGATGCTATTAAAGAGGTTGGGGGAAGATGAACTCAAAGAGCAAGCGTCGGATATTTTCTCCGAAACGAATGCTTTAGAATTCAGCGGCGCAGATTTAGAGCATTGTCCTTAGTTGCTTTCTCTTCCTTTATAACAACACCCCAGCTTTCAATGATCGTTTCCCACTTGCTTCCAGTAAAGTCCACTCCCGCGAATTGTCAGAGACCCACAATAAACTGATCACGTGGTCATTTCTGTGCCATCGATTTCTCGTGGATGGCCGCTGAGGCACCAACTGGTCGATCCTTGATAAAACCCTATCCATGTATCCTCCATTCAAGGTGTCATTACAAACAAGAGAAGGGGAAGAAAATCAGAAGATGAGACGGGAAGTATGTGATGTAGCCTCAATCCGTTTTGAGGTCTTGAAGATGGTTGCTTATATCGTTCAAACTGTAATATACAAATCATAAATATTACCAGAGAATAACAATCAGGGCTTATAATACAGCAATAACAAATATGGCGAGCATCATTAAATTCATTTAAACAATCCTAAATATATACTGAAAAATAGAAGCATTTAAACGGAATTTAAATGCATACACGCTTGTAACGTTTATTACCGATATTCTGAGTAATGCTATATTTTAAGTTGTTTAATCCATTTGCATCATTAGCGTATATATACACTCAATTTTCCTGGTCACTATCACTGGAGCGTATATATACACTGCATCATATTATATGCTAATATGATATATACTATATTCATATTATATACTAAATAGCTATATGCATCCCACATTTCAAATATTACCACACAGAATAAAATCACTAACAAATAATGCTCAAAAATGATTTTTTTTAAAAAAAAACTTTTATACAATTTTACACCTAAATACGAAATAAAAAAAATTCCGTGATATGGGCCTTTTTTTCATATTTTTATTCGATGCAAGTGGGTTAATTTCAGATTTTGTTATTGCTTTTAAATTGCTTAATATTTCCATTCAAGATTTGGGCACTCAAGTTTTCAACGCGCTGCCACATCACAATATAAATAACTGAAAAATTTCTGTATAACAACTTGCTTAAGCTAATAAGATAAATGCCTAATTTACTTCATGAAATAAATAAATAAAATGGCATATATTAGTATCTGAAGCATTCAGTCCAAACTTCGTTGAAGACCAGATTAGCACGTTTGCTTCTATGCATTACGCATTGATCTGGATAATCTACCTAATTATCTAGTTGGGACCTCTTCTTAATTGTAGTAGAGAAGGATAATCCAATTAGATAGATTTGAACTAATTAGATAGTAAGTGTGAACTAGAGGCAAGTTACGTTCCAATAATTGCAATTGAAATATTATTTAATTACAGAAATGAACATTTTCATCACTTTCATTCATTTTATTCAAAAATTAATAGTACGCTATTGTCTCCTATATATATAGACGAAGGCAATATATATAACACATATTTTTAAATAGTTTTATGGTCGAAGAAAGAAAAAACACTTTGAATTTTTAAATTCCGCTTTTATTCCATCCTGGGGGACGTAATTTATCTTTAAGTATATAGCGATGAGATACGTCATGTGACACAACAGCGAAATAGACCAAAATATTTATCCCCAATGATAATATACTGTGAGATGTTGATAGGGATTTCTTTACACGTGTCGAGTAAGGTAAGGGGAATATAGGTATTTTTTATAAGATTTCGCTTGGCTTTACAAATTTTTATTCCTTTAGTCGGAAAGTGAGAGCCGCTGATTTACGCATTTTTACAGAGCTTCCATGGCATTAATTAAATAAAAAAGATGGAAAAGGACCAGGAAATAAGAGAACATTTTAGAATGAAGTTAATATGGGTTAAATTAAGGTAAAAACTAGGAATTTATTTTTAGAGATGTCATTACATATAGATAACTAATATATGAAAAAAATAAAATAATGTCAAGAAGGTTGCAATCCAAATTATTTTGGATATTTTTCGCTCTATAAACCAACTTTCATTAAAATATTATTAATTAAAATGGACCCAGAATTTAAAAAATCTGCTTTAGAGGTTACATGGATGATTCTGACATAAATGATAGTAATTTAAGATGAATTTACATTTCCATGTTAAAAATATTATAACACTGTTTCTCAGACAAACTTGCAGCAAATAATTTCATTGCGGACTGGGCTTTTCAAAATGGCATTAAGATAAAATATTTGCATATAATTTGTTATCCAGACTGGGTCTTTTGAATAACCGGACCAAATCTAATTTTGTTATTAATGTTAAAAAGAATATTAGTCTAGCAGGTGTTCTGCCAGCCTATCCTGGATGACAGATTTCATGACGCAACAAAGGTAAAAAGGTGGCAGATGATTTCGCTACACTGGCAACAATTAGAGATGAGTTTGATTTCAGAAAACATTTCTGTTTCATATTCATATATGTAAACGAGACTTATTTTTTAAATCAATATTTTAAAGTTGAGCAAATTATCAATTTATTCTGAATATGAAAAAAGAGTTTTTCATTTCAATGCATCTAATTATATACGCAATATTATTTCAAATCATGGATTGCAATTTCCTAGCTTCAACATTTTTAGCCCATAAATATGCGCAAGAAAATTCACGGCTGATATTATATACATAATTCTTTTCATATTAGAACAACTATTTAACAAATAGATGAATAACAAAATTTACAATAATATATACATGTAATGAAAAACAAATTTTGAAGCAGTTTTGTAGGCGAAGAGAGAAAAGATTTTGAATCTGAATTTTTGACCCATCCCAGGCGGCATAATTTATGTACAAGCAAGATGCGACGATGTACGTCAATCTACAAAGCGATAAAAGAGTGGAAGAGACAAAAAATATTTATCCCTAATGATTATATACTGTGAGATTCTTTACACGCGTCGATTTAGGTAAGGGAAATAGGTATATTTAAAAAATTCGCTTAACTTTACAAATTTATATCCTTTAATCGAAGGGAGATAACTCATCCATTACAGCAAATTCGCGTAGTATTATTTAATAAAAAAGAGCGAAATTGGAGGAAAGAAATAAGAAAATATTTTAGCATAAAGTTAACATAGGTTAAATTAAGACGAAAATTAGGAAATTAATTTAAGATTTAAATTACATTTTAGAGATATAATTACATGTATATAATTAAAAAAAATGCGCAATTCCCAACCACGTCTTAAAAAAAATTTTTTTTACACAAAATGTTGTAGACTAAAAAAGATAAACAGCATTTAAAGCAATTCTCATATAGTTTAGATCAAAAAGAAGATTTTATGGGCAATACTGGAATCTTTTTTTCTGGCAGCCAAGACATTGAACCATCAAAAGCTACTCGTTTCGGAATAATAATAAATTCACAAAATTAATGATGTATTTAATGATGGAACTATTTTTCGCTGGTGGTCTCAAATGGTATCTGCTGTTTGTCGTAAGAAGTACTTTTTTCTTAATTACCAAAAGATGTCATTCATATTCACTTCCATAAACATTCAAATGATTAAAGATTGTAATATAAAACTGGTACAAGCAATTAACGAATGGATAATTTTGATTAATTAACCTGCACGAATTAATTAAACTTCAATTATTCGATTAAACTGAGATATGATTCGATTAGGATACTTATGCAAACGATAAAAAAAATGTCATTCTTAAAATAAAAATAAATACTTAAAGAGGGAGCACGCTTTCTTGATATTTGTTGTTGTGCAAAAACAATTTGTTGTTGTACATTTGGATGAAAAAGGTCAAGCCGTGAGTGCAACATGATCTTTTTAGGTTTCATAGTTAAGAAATCCGAGAAGGCACTTTGGAGACCTTTTACTTTTTTTGACCAATTGAAACAAAAATTTGACAAAGAGCTATAATTTTTAATATTAAAATCTTTATAAGCATTGCGTGTTTAAGCAATCGTATTCATAAACATACGGAAAAGGAGCATGCAAAATAAATCCAATGATAGATAAGATTCAAAATTTAATACGGATATATAATTTAGATATTGAAACTATGTACCAAATTATATCGGTTTGGTTATACAGTAAACTCTCGCTACAACGATACCCGATACAACAATAACTCCCTCTACTACAATAATGTTTTGTGGTCCCGGTGATTTTGCATATAAACTAATGTTAATCTCCCCTCAATATTGCGATATTCTCTGGAACAATAAACCTCTGTAAAACGATTTTTTCAATCTAAATTTCAGTATTATTTTCTCCCTTTATAATAATATTTTGATTTTCAAATGCTTTTTTTTTTTCGTTTTCTTTTGTTATTTTTTCCGTCTATTAAGACTCATTGTGGATATTGTGGAAGTTGGTGGGAAGTAACAGAAAAAACCATTCGGAATTGCTGGAAAAAGGCTGGTCTTTGTGTTATGGAAGATAAGAAATCTGATAATGATGAAAATTCCATAGACAATGATCTCTCAGATGATCACGAATGTGTTTTGCACATCAAAAAATCAGTATCCCAACTTGAAGAAACAAGCGGTAAAAAGTTTGGAATTAGTATAGAAGACTATTTAACAGCAGATGATGATCTTATGGTTTTCGCAGGAGTTACTGATGAAGATATTCTCTCTGAAATTACTGATGAGATAGGAAACAATGATGAAGAAGATGATGATATTGATAATACAGGTCCATCGCAGTCCTTATTGTCATCTCAGGAAGCTCTTCAATCTGTGAATTCTCTACGGACATTTTTTTCAAGTCTTCCGTCGACAAGTGAAGAACATTTTCGTGCACTAGACTCATTGCATACAGTATTGGTGAACAATTAAAAAATGAATAAACAAACAAAAATATTGGATTATTTTCAATAAAAAGTGTTTTCAGGTATGTGAATATTTCTGTGCTTATTTTCTGAATTTATCTTATTTTTTATTTTTTTGGTATTTAAACCACTATTATTAGTATTTTACAAATTAATTTCTTCTAAATATAGACTTAAAAGTAGTATGTTATGCACCTTAAACTAATAATAATAATAATAAAACTCTTATTAAATGCTCAAAATATGTGGGCCCTCGATATAACAATATGCCTCTCTACAACAATATATTTATTTGGTCCCTAAAATATTGTTGTAACGAGGTTTCACTGTATATATTAATACTATATTTGAGTTTTGCAGTTGACATGTACTTGAGACAACAAGGCGATTATACATACTCGGACAGGATTTCATTCAAAATTTTGTTAGTCAACAAGTTTGTAGACTTCTTGCATACAGCCGACAACCCTGCTACGTTTAGTGGTGGCGGGGTGGTCGGCTGTATGCAAGAAATCTACAAACTTGCCAAATTTAGAGACGGGATTCCATCTGTCAAGCTCAAACCACTTTTATTTATTTTGTTCACATATAAATACAGCCGGTGTCTTGGCATAGGGGTAGCGTGCATTTCCTGTGATCCCAGGTTCGAGTCCCGGTTGGGTTCTGTGTCCTATCTGTAAAATGTATGAATGTGTCCCCTTATAAAAAGGGGCTGTGCAAGCGAATGCATGTGTGCGTCACCTTCATTTGAGCTAGAAGTCCGACCTGCCTTCGGGTACTTGGGAGTCTTTACCCTCAGAAGCTATTGCATCTATTTCCATGATGACACGTCGTCATCATCACGTATAAACAGAAAGCCATAATTTCAAAAATGATGCCTTGCAAACTCTCGGAATGGTCTAATTAAAATAATTGTGTGTGTGTGTGTACGACATATACGAGAAAATGAAAGTTTCTTGTAATATATTAATTTACTTACTACATAAACGAAGAAAGCTGAAGACATTTTGTTTACTTAGATATCTTATTAAAATATAACTCTTTAAGCATATCAATCAATGATATGCTTAAATCACTAATTGAAACATGCTTTCGGTCTCTCTATATTTTTTTAAACTCAGAAATACTTCTTTTAATCTTAAAGCGGTTCAATCAGCTGGTGTTCGGATAATTGGAATTCACCGCAAATATTTAATTTGGACGAAAGGAATAATATAAACAATGAAATATTTATAATTCACTTGCTTTATCTAACATTAATTTCTTTTTACAAATTAATATTAACTTAAACTGCAGAGGGCTAAGAGCTTATATTATATTAAACCACAAATTACTCTGAAACTACAATCAAAAGTAAGAAAAGTTGTAATCAACAATTCCTGTAACCATTTATTCACTTCAATTCTTCTTCTCCCATTTTTAGATATGATAGCTGGAAAAACCACTTTTCTAAAAAGTGACCAAATCTTGACCCTGTTCCAAAAAGTACAATTAATCGACCATCAAACAGTCTTGAAATGCATGTGTGGTTGAGATTAATGACGATTTTAGTCTTCGCCAAAGCAATACATGAAGTCTCCAAGTGAGAAACATATTTTTATTAATATATATATATATATTAACTAAAATAAAATCGTTCAGTCGGTATCCTGACTTAGAGGTAGCGTGTCTTTCTAGTGTTCTTGGCGTCCAGGGTCAAGTCCCGGTTCGGCATGGTTGTTATTCAGTGTTCTATCTGTGAGTAGTGTGAATGTATCCCCTGTAAAAAGGGATCGTGCAAGCGAATGTGAAGCACGAAGTAGCTAAATTGTACTCTTGGCTTTACTGAAAAACAAGGGAAGCTAATTTTTGCTTAAAATCGCTGATAGCGATCAGTGGGCTTGTGAATGACAAGTCCCATTGAAAACAGCAACAACAGAATGGTTGAAAATCACTTATTTACTACATTAGTAATTACTCTTAAAAGTTAGCAGTTAATTTGGAAAATATCTTGTTCAGAATATGAATCATAACAGACGAAGATATATTGAGAAGTGTTTCGACTAACAATGCATTTGTTTGTGAGAGGAGGGGGGGGGGTAATATGATTAGTTATAACCTTTACACAAAAAAAAAAAAAAAAAAGAAAGAAAAAAAAAAGAAAGAAAAAAAAGAAAGAAAAAAAAAAGAAAAAGAAGGGGGAAAAAAAGAAAGAAAGCGTGTCAAATTCATGCGTCGAAAAATTTAGAGTATTTGGTAATTAAATTTAAATTACAAATAACAATAATAATAATTTAAAAGACAAATTTCGCCTTGAGTATTCTTTGACCTGTTATATAGATGGAAATAAAAATAATAAATACCTAAAATAAAATGTGGCTCAAATTAGGAATTTAAAAAAATCGCCACTCAAAGGTATTAAGGATGTTGTAAAATTAAGATTTATATATAAAAACAATATAATTATAATCATTTAAAAAATTCAAATAAACCTGCTTTTAGCTAGTTTATTTGATTCGAAAGTATCCACAAACAATCCAAACGAAAACGGCGAAATCTGCAAAACCGTTTAGATTTTGCAGAAGAAATCCGCAATGTTCACCGTTTTTCGCCCGAAACATACGGTCCTCGTGCATTTATCGAGAAAAATCTGACGCACTGTTGAATTTTGTACTCGCGCGTCAAAATACC
This sequence comes from Argiope trifasciata, assembly GCA_026543055.1. Lineage (NCBI taxonomy): Eukaryota > Metazoa > Arthropoda > Arachnida > Araneae > Araneidae > Argiope > Argiope trifasciata. The sequence goes on from JAPMOQ010023706.1 coordinate 1,954,170, forward strand.
AGCTGTCTTTGTTTCTTTCCAGCTGTCGTCATAACGCGCGTCTGTTTCTAAATGCGAAGGGGTCAGGGCCCCTGCGTCCGAAACCTTGTTCATGCACACGGCTTCCATTCTATCACTTCAGGGATTATTTGAAGGGGCTAAAAGTACGTTACTGTTCAATGAGGACTGTGAGTAGGAGCATAAAAAGGACAAACAAAATTTTCCCCCCAACCTTGCGCCATATGTAGAGAAAAAAAAGTTAAAACACACTGATATTACAAGTTAGCGTTACTGTCAAAACAAACCAGAAACTTTTTTCTTGTTGTTTTTACATGGAAATCACATTTATGTAAATTACAATCTTTAAATTGTTCAACTTTCACTATTTTATGATTACATTACTGATATTCTGGGAATCTGCCGTCGTTTTAAGTCATTTAGAACTTAGCATAATTCATATATTTTATTCATGCATTCATTTATTGATTTAGAGTGATCATAATGTCCAAGAAATGACTTAAATTCAATGGGAATGGTTTCCCTAAAATTTCTTCGCATACTCTTTTAACCACTTCATATACAATGACGTGTCTAAGACGCGCATCGAATTATTGAATTTTCAAATTTTAATTTGCAATTAAGTGAAAAGTTTTGAATAATTTAAAATGGAAAAAAAGTCATTTGAAAAGTATTATTATTAAAGGAATTAAAATAATAGTAAATATTCCAATTAGGAAGCTATTAAATTCGTCATTTAATTAGGAAGTTAAGTAAATTCGTTTGTCAAGGGGTTAATAAACTTGTCATGTCGTAGAACGATTTACATGGTACTGGATTACAATAGTTTCGAAATATGAACTTCTAGCGTGAATTTAATATTTTTATTGTGTCATCCTCGGCGAGTTATTTTAGCGATTAATTTCTGGCGTGTGAATACCCGAAAATTGTTTTTGTGCTTTAGGCTTTTTTCTCAATCGATTGAAACAAAGATCTTATACGAAATTGCACTTGTGGTCACAAAATTCCACAACTAATTAGACATTATTTAAATTACCATGTTTTTGAATCATCACTTTAAAATGTTCCTGAAGTATAGACCATCAGACAATAAATCCGTAGTTGGTTTTAGCTCAAATTTCGAAAGGTCTCTACACTATGGATGTTAAATATATAGATCGAATCTTATTTATTTAGCTCTCTTCGTTTTGTGGTTATTATGTTAACTTATATTCGAAGTGCCGAATAGACGGACTGGTCCGAAAAAATTTACTCGAAATTTGGCAGAAATCTGAAATTTTATTATAAAGACAGTATTCTAAATTTCATCCGTCTAGCTCAAAACGTTTTTGAGTTATCTTCGCAACCGAGAGACAGACCGACATTTTTTAAAACTGTGTTTAGCGGATTCATGGATATCAAAAATGGGTGAATTCGGCAAAATTTCCGAGTTCGAATTTTTTTGATGATGTACATGAAGTATAGAGGAAATACAGTAAAGAAAGCAAAGATTAATTTGTGAAAAATAATAATAATAATAATTGTAAAAAAATTAATACAATTACTTTAAAATCGCGTTTTTATTTCCTTTGCATTTAAAATCCCCCCCCCCTCCAATCACATTAGTTGGAAAAGTAAGTTTACAAAAGATTATTTTAAAATTATAGCTATTTTTTTTTCTAAAATTTTTAGTTTATCCTAAGAAATAATATAAATAAAAAATTGTTTTTTTGTTTTGAATCAGACATTGGGAAAAAAATTGAGCTAACTCTATGGAAAGGAAAATTTGTGGGAAAACCAAAGTAAGTGAAAAACGAAAATAAAGTTAAAATATTTATTAAAAAAAAAGTTAAATAAAACAGGTAAAATAAAAGAAGGAAATTTTCTTCGTAACCTCAATTCCACAGATTGTTCCTTTAATTCTTTCCGCATATTTTAAATTTTAATTACTGGAAATATTTTTATTCGTTGCTTTTTGTTACCATTTAAATCAGTGTGCGTTACAATCTACTATTCAACATATATGGACTGATTTTAATATATTTATCCGGTTCATCTGATTTGGTGATATGTTAATTCAATCGCTACTTTTTTTCCCCTCGTATACGGAGTATATAAAGAAAAATTGTTGTAGTCATCAAAAATTCGACCCTAAGTTTTTGACGATACCCAAGACTTCTCCCAGTGTGAAAAACACGAACAATATTTATCTATCTGTGATAATTATAACTCGCATATCCCCTTACCTAAATGGATGCAATTAAGTACAAGGCCTTAACTTCAAATTTGTTGATTTCCATTAAATTTGGAGCGAAATCATTTCAGAGAATGCCTGTTCGGATGAATTGATAGTATCTGCAAAAACTGTCTAATTGACGGACTAGCACTTATAGTCGCCAATATTTGAAAATGAAAGCAGCATTATTATCACAGAATTTCGTAAAAATTTTTCGTGATTTTCAGCTAAAGAATTTCTTTAGAAACTATGTATTTTTATATTTTATGAAATATATTTTGCAATTTCTTTTATTATTATTGTTGTAGTTATTTTATCTGGATGTCAGCATATAAGTTAATAACATAAATATAAAATGCAAAAACCTATGGGGATAAAATTTGGTACACAGATTTAAGATCTAAAATACGGATACCAATCAAATTTCAAACCAAATTCATCAAGGAGTTGACTGTCCATCGGTCTGTACTTTCACAAGCAAGTAAACACGATAACGCTATGACTTGAATATATGAAATTTGGTACATGAACTGGTGACAATTTTTGTAGTTCTGTATTAAATTCAATCAGTCGGGAAAAGAGGCCTAAAATACGTATTCGATGTTCTGGTGCATTTGTAATAACCGTATTCCAATGATCAATCGCCAAAAAACTTAAATATTTTTTTTCCTAACAATTGTTCGTATAAGAGAAAATTTAGGTAAACCACTCCAACTGGTTTTAGATGAAATATTTTTAATACAATATAATAAATTAAATAAGCATAATATATAACAGATTAAATATGTTTAATGTTACTAATTATATTTGCAATAAAGTTTAAGAAAATAATATAATGTGAAGAATTAATGAATATTAATGTGAAGATCGAGATACTGCAGTTTCGAATCCAACTGTGATTTCAATTAGTACATAATTTTGTTCAAGTCTGTTTTTATCATGTTGAAAATTTATGCATCTGAACTTTTGTTGGTCTTTGTACTACATATTTTTAAGAAACAGGCTTTATTCGAACATAAATGAATTTTTTTTAAAGTCAGATGAACTAATAAGGGGAGTCTTTTTTCAAGTTTGAATAATCAAGCAAATCATACAAAAAAAAGTATTATTAGAGATTATATATTATTATATTTTATGATGCAATTTTACAATATTTTGTTATTCATAATCTAAATTATTCTAAATATATAACAATTTCTAATGTTTGAAAAGGGGGAAATAATAAGCAAAAAAAAAAAAAAAAAGTAATTTCATGAATATTAAATTTTTTTTATTTGAATCATCATATTTCAGAATTACAACTATTAAAATTTTCAAACTAAACAACAATAATTGCAGTCAAACTTATTACAGCAATTTTAAGCAAAGGAGAAAAAAATTACCGAAATCAGCAAAGAAAAGTTTCAAAATAGTACGTTTCATAATGAAAGTTGCTGACTAGTGATCCCATAAATAATATCTATGTAAACATATTTCTAAAATTAACATATTAAGGAGGGATAAAAAGCAAACCTTTGAATCAAATCCGTTAAGAAATTATTCTAAAATAGTATCTCGTCTATTTTAAATAGTATAAAATAAAAAGCAAACATGCTATATCAAACATTTTACAATTGAATTTTGAAAAGTACTTCCTAGTCGTATTGTTTACGATTTTATTTCAACTATTAAAGTTGACTCAAGCGCTTCTAATAATAACAGAGAAGAAATAAAAACGTTTTGGAACTTAAAACAATAGAATTCTAGATTAAATAATAAAAAAAAAAGTTAATTCAACAGTTGTATTTAGAAGAACTTTTTTATAACTATAATTTAAGGTGACTGCCTACTTTGAAAATGGCATTTTTCAACCATAGTAGTTAAAAAAAATCAGAAATATTTTAATTTAAATACTTTTCTTTCCAAAACCATTTTTATTTTCATTTTATGTCATCTAGAAGCCGATATATATCAAATTAAAAAAGTGCAGTGTACTTGAACATCAACAGGAAGTCTCAGTCTTCGAACAGTTGTTGTAAAATGCCATTTCTAACAAATTATTTTGCCTTTTAAAACGCAAATAATAATTTTATGATGCTGCTAGTGCACGGCCACGGTTTTTGAACATTCACTTTTATTTAATATCTTAATGGTATCTGGCAACATTCTCACTCTCTCGAGCATCTATTTACATTGTAATTCTCTTTTCGCTTCTTATATATCCTTGCGATTTTTTCAATGAAATATATTTTTTCTACGTTTTATTTTGATATTAAACACCATTTAAAGTTTTTCATATTCATTTTGAACCGTGGTCAGATGACTAAGAAGGCGCTTAACGTGGTAACCCCTTCTCCTCACCGCACTAACCACACCAGCGGGAGGACATTTGACCAAGGTCAAAATCACATCAAACTCGCTTACACGACGGTTCTTTGGTGGAACTGGGTTTAAACCACCAGACCACCGAAAATGCTCTGGAATATAGTCCAGAAACGGCATTTCGGTGAGCTCCAAATTCTGTCATTCGGGTACTATATTACCATCCATGCAGATGTCATGAAATGAAAAAGGTGTTAAATCAATTACAAATAGACGTTGATAGCCACACTCATTAAGCACTAAAGCTTTCTGACTATGAACGTAGTTGTAGTTCAAAAATGCATTCATTACCACCTGCAAAAAGTTCGTAGAAAGAATCAAATCAGAGCTCAACTAAAGAAAAATTGTAAATTTTAACTTCTTCGTCGTCCGTAACGCTTTTAGCACATTCAAGTGAAGCTTCTGCAAGGTGGCCGTAACGCACTTCAAGCGTTCGTATATTTTGAAAGAAATCTTCAAAAGCCACTGAATCCCCTTTCCATGTTAACCTGGACACGACATCACTAGCATAATATAAGCCATTTCTTAGGATCATAATTTACCTAAATTACCCACTGCATGGAGATATTGCTAGAGTTTTGGTTTGAAAGAAACTGGCAGGAGATAGTAGTCTACTAGAAATTGTTAAGCTATCTAAGATTGGGAGGGGCATCGCGAATTCGAAGAGAAAAGTTGTCGCATTGAAAAGTTTCACTTCATTTCCTTTCAGATACTTCATGACATGACCAACTTCGACGGTTGGTTCAAATAATTATTTGAATGCGATCTTCGTTTAGTGACCAACTGGCTTGGTAGGGATATTTGTTACATTTCATTTCAGCTAAATGGCTTAGGTGCAGCCTCACGCAAATGAATCCATTACGAATAGATATTTCATTGAAAAGTCAATTCAGAACACATGACTACAATTCGCCACTATATGAAACTTGATCTTGAAGTAAAATTTAAAAAAATAATGGAAGGATTAAATATATTTCCGCTTGATAATTAATTAAATGTCTATGCAATTGTAACTGCTAAATTAGGAATACATTAAAAGGATGAAGAATTAATACATTTATTACTAGTTTAATAGTAAAAAAGTTAAAATATACTGAAGAAAGGAGGGGTTGATCAATACTGGGGATACTGAAGTCATTATAAAATATAATAGAACAATATAAACAGTGTTTCGTTAAAGGAACTGAGATTTTGATTTAACCGAATCACAGAAATGGTTTAGATAAATCAAATTTGAGCTTTCAGCTTCCTTATGACGACGCAGGGACGTTATTTTGGAACAGACATCGTAACGTTCAGTCATGGTCAAATAATAAAAGATGATGCCAAGGATGGTAAATCCCAGTGGCGAATATAAATATTTTACGGCCTTAGGATATGGCATTATGAAGTCTCTTCTTTGATAAACGTGTCAAATTAATTTCACATTTTAACACATTAATATTACATTTTAATTTTATGAAAATGAACTTGTTCTTTCTTATTTATTATGACTGCCCAGTACCAACATTCATTGAAACAGCTTTTATAAATATAAATCACACTTGATAAAATAATAATATATCTTGGATATTTACAAGCTTCTTATTTAGGCAACAAGGAAAATAAAGTTCTTTTATCGTATTGCTTGATTTGGCAGATACTTAGATCGGAATCTATTAATGGAAATCCTCTTTTCTCCAGATTGGCACATCATGTTTCTGTAACACGGCGGATTTTTCTGGTTGAATTATTTTTAGGTTCTTTCTTCTTGCGTACAGCCGACCACTCCGTCACACAGAATGAAGCAATATCGACAATATTTGTAGTGGACGACTGTTGTCTTTAGCATAACCCGTTCCATAACATCATCCATTTCATAGAATGACCTCCTCTTCGAGGCAGTTGGCCCCAGCCAGAAAGTGGTCAATTTCTGACCAATATTAGGATGAATTCGGAGGCGTAGTGATCTAGGAGGGGAGAGTCAAAGAGTGTACAGAACTAGGGGAGTGTGTCAAGACTGCAAAGTAATATTTTTTTTATATCATAGGTTCCAAACTTGGGTGATAACGCCCCCTTGAGGGCATTTGAGGCTTTCAGGGGGCGGAAAAAGATCTAGACAAAATTAGGGGGCATTGATATGGTACGAAGGGGCGTGGGAAGATTAACCAAATATAGTCTAAGAAAGACTTAAAAATCATGCTGATAATTCATTCCTACCACGTTTGCGAAAATTCACATATTTCGATATGATTCTTCACTGTTGAGAGAAACAGATAGCTCAATAGTATATACGGTTCTGTGGTTGCATGTGCCTACGCAAATTATTTATTTAGAGAGCAATAGCTCAGTATGGATTAATTCGTATCATTAAAACCCTTGCCGGGATTAACAGATTAGCTAAGACTTTTATTTCTCTTTTTTGAATAAAGACGAAATTCAATAGCTTTTCAATTCCAACGATAGTCCATCCATTAGCATTTTTTTTTTTTAATATTTAATACTTATTTTCGCCATGCCTTATGTGCGCTCTTATTTCTTGGGAATGGGAGGGGGTGGTATTGAAATATTCACTAGAAAAGGGGGCACCAGTTCAAAAAACGTTTGGAACCTTTGGTGTATATCAACAAGCGAAATAATAGCATTAACGAAATATCATCAAGCAATGAAAAAATTTTAAGCTCCAAGCGCCATTCAGCTATGCTAGACCCCAACTATTCCGAAAAATATTCAATACTAGACATCTCCCCCCATGTCTGAAAAAAAGTTTAAGTTCGGTTAAAGAAACGGGTATGTAATTGATAAACTATTACCTCGAAGAAATGCACTAGTTTAATTTATCGGTCTGAACCTTCGATACATCAAATGCCTCCTAAACTAACATTTGTTCCGAACCGCTATTAATAGCATTGGAAGAGATGGACGAGACAATGAAGACGTCATAAATGAAAATTAAGTGGCGTAAAAGGGGGATTAAGTGTCCACCATCTCTGTCTACTTTATATCTTTCGGATTTGAGGAAAATTTACGGCTGATTCACTGACATCAATTGCCTTCGGTTTATTAGCATATTCATCACGGCGTGCGCGTGCTATGTTTAAAGCGGCTTGGCAGGGTCCCAACAGGAACTATTTTGACGGCGAGCAGGAAAAAGCTGAAGGCATGTATCGGTATTCGGGATTTTCTGATCGTCACCGGATCGTGCCTTCTCGGGTCTCCCTCTTATTGCTCGCTGTTGGTTTGTTGAAAAGGAACTCGGCGTTCGATCAACTGACTGTTGTGCTAGATAAAAGGATTGCGTCGGAGACAAGAGGACGAAAATGCAGACTTCAGTTGTTTCCTTCAATGCGAAATAACGCCAGCGATGCATGGGAGTGGGAAGTGGTAGGAAAAATTATTTCCTGCATGAGAATTAAAAATAGAGTTCCGTCATTTTATATGGAGTTTAATAATATTAGCAATCTGCATCAAGGTTATGCTGACGGTTTGGATGAAATCTACCTTAAGAATAAAATGTTGATATCTGCCACTAATTTCACAGTATCAAATTTAGAGTTAAAACACTACATTTCTCTTTGGATGTAGATTAATTTAAAGTTAACATTTACACCCCCCCCATGAATCGCAAACATTTTCTCTACGTATGGACGCAATTTATCTTGCGGGTAGAAACTGCATATCCTCTACACATATATACCTACACACATATATATCTATATACATATATACCTATACACATATATACCATATATACCTATACACATAAGTACCATATATACCTGTACACATACGTACCATATATACCTATACACATATGTACCATATATATCTATACACATATATACCATATATACCTATACACATATATACCATATACACCTATATACCATATGATCATAGTTAGATTTTGATAATTTTTTCCCCTTATAACTGCAATTATTAATCTTAATAATTCCTTTAAAAAAAGATAAAGGTAGAATGAAATAGTAAAAAAATGGATTTAATTAGTTTTCGCAGGAGTATGTATTAGTTACAGGAAGTAATAAGTATTGAAGTTCTGAATATAATATAGAATAATAATACTGAAATTGTCTATAGTGTATTCAGGGCACAATTTGTTACTCTGACTCTTGCAAAAGCAGCCGTGGCAGATGTGTACGGGAGGAGGGGGGATTATATAGTGAGGAAAAAGTAAGAGTATCAAAAAATAATCAGCGTGTGGTCTTCTCAAAACTTTCCCGCACACTCTCTAACAAAGCTTTTATTCTCCTCTGCCCCGCATAAAATTGTTGGAACTTGGGTAAAGGTTCTGGCGAACGTCTTAACTTGCATTGATGAACAATAGTTACGAAATATTAATCTATTGCGTATATCTAGCATTTTTACTGAAGCTATCGAGTGATCTTATACGATTTTTTTGGTGATTAATTCCTGGTTCATATACAAGTGCAAATTGGGGTTTCAAAAACTACTTTTAGACTGTCTCGAGAGTTAATTAATTGATTGACGTAATTTAATTTTATGAACATTACCATCATCTTGAAATTACATGAGAGCAATTTGAAAAAGACCTTATAATTCAGAATCATATGCACATGGAAATACGGACATCAAAGTGCCCCCACTTTTCGAACTTGTAACTGCGAAAGGGTATGAATATTTTAATTCTTTGTAAAGAATCTGAAGGATGCATTATTTTCACATCCTTCTTAGATAATAATTATAACAAAAGCCGTATAAAATCAAAAATTCTTAAACTAATTTTCAGGGAATATAATACATTTATAAGTATATTTTCTAGCTTCTGCTAATAAGAAAAATCTGGGTCTGCCCAAATAAAATCGAATATCGTTTAAATCATTATATTCCTAATTAATTATAGTGCAAGTTTTGCCAAACATTGATTCATAATTCTTAATGCATACATGGAATGAAATTTAAAAAAAAAAAAGCGAACATATTTTTAACTACATTTAGAATGTATCAACGTAGACCTCCCTTTTTTAAAAGTATTTTTTAAATTGAATAAAATGATTTTATTTTAAAGAGAGATAACAAAACCCATTCTCTAGAAAGTGACCAGAAGTCAAAAGACTGGTCAAAATCTAGTGCTTAAAATTGCAGATAAAATAATTCAACGTAAAATCAATTTAAAAAATGTCTGATTTTAAAAGTTATAGGGGAGAAAACAAGACATCTGCCCCCCAAATTTGCATTGCCCATTAATCTGATACTGTTTATTGTAGATTTTGTATTTATTACTAGAAGAAATGGGATGGTGACTGCAGAATAATACATAAAAACTGATTAATAAAATTATGCTCTTATATCTGAGGCATATACATTATTTTAACTTAAATTTAACCTCAACAGCCTGCTTGCTCACTTGCAAGATCGAAACTTGAAATTTTCCAGATGCCTCTCAGAGACGATCTAGCATTTTATGCCGTAACCAATGGCTGGAACATATCCCACAGGTCCAAAAAACAATGACCATTAAACCCTGAGCGAGTACAATAGAAACCCACGAGCCAAGTGAAGCAAAAAGCCGCCAAATCTAGGTTCCACGATCAAGGCACTCAAGAATACCAGCGACCCGATCAATGTCCTGCCTACCTCCCTTTCGTTCTATTCCGACGTTATCGCGTGGGCAGGGAAAATTGGGGGAGGGCATCAAAGAGGGGGGAGGCAGAAGAATGGAGAGAAAGGAGGAGGATTTGGCGCATCTCCACACGTCACCTGACTCTTCGACGTCAGAGGTAGGTGGACTTCGTCAAGCGAAGAGGACCCCTCCACTACAAAACCGCGACAGAGTATTCAACATGCAATTCCCACCAGAATTGTGGGTGGGAAGTTCAAAGGTCAGCGAAATGTCGCAGGAAATGCGAGAAAAAAACAGAGTGGACAATGGGACGAGCGATAATGAAATTCAGTTGTTACACTTAAGTAGAGGAACTGGGGTCGTTCGAGTTAGGGATGAAATAAAGGGCACCTTATCCTTTGAACAATGACACTGTTCGCAAGGTTTTCACTTAATTAAGTCAATAATACATCATTTACATCACACCATTTCTTAAATGTTTGTCGAATTATATTTTATTGGGGTTGTAATTTTTAAAACTAAGCATTGGTTTTCTTTTCTTTTCTTTCTTTCTCTCTCTCTTTTTTTTTTTTTTTTTTTTTTGAATGATGGCGGCATTTTCATTTCGAAATCAATAAACTACTAAAGATTTTTAAATAAATAGAATTAAGTAAAAAAGTTACATTTCTTTAGAGATTTAAACATAACTGCCTTTCTAAAATGATATTAAAAATTTATGTTTATAAAAATTATGTTATAAACAGATTTAGGATGTAAATTAAAACACGTTAAGGCTGTAGGGAAATTGCATGATTTCAAAGAGTGAAGCACAAATGGAACCTACACAATCAATTACGCGTATCTTTGATGTTAGAATATTTACGATTATCGGCAGTTCTGATCAAGTTGAAAAGACTTTTCGTTCGAATATTTATATTTTCTAAAATATTAGATAATGAGCAATTAAAAACCAAGCATAGAACATTTCACAACAAAAATTAAATCAAAGTTTAGATTCTTACTACACAGTAATATTTGAGATACTCTTGATCCGACTAGATTTTTTTTTCTTTTAATTAATATTTTTTTACACGAAATTTGTTTGTAGAAAGAAGAAAAGCGGGGGTGGGGGGAAATCCCAAAACTATGCTTGTCTCAATATATACAGAACGAAAGGATAGATAATCGTGAGAGCAGACTTTTGAAAAATATGAAGTCGTTGATGATCAGTGACGACACAATTTATGCCTTTGTGTCGAAATTCATTTAAACCTCTTATTAATTTATTTGAATGTTTTATTAAATAATGGAAGATAAATTTGTAGATCGTAAAATAGTGCTTTTAGCGAATCCAGCGAGAGATCCACTTAAGAAAAACGCCGCTAACACACTTCACTGGTAAAGATTCAAAGTAGAAGGAGATTATGAGAATATTTTTGGGGAGTTTACTCTAAAAAATGCGATTTAGAATTTGGAGACTTCTGACGTTCACGTAATACGGCAGATCAAAGCCAAAAACTTAAAAGTTTCAGAAATCAAAAGAAGATAAATACAATGGGAAGGGGAAGACGCCCCCCCCCCTCCATATAAGTTCGCATGTTCTAGAAAATAAATTATTTGTAAGTTTGACGGGCACGAAATAAGCATTAAATTTAGAAAAACAGAATTTATTATATACGTACACGATTCCTTATCCCTCTCTTTTCATGCATGACGTACTATATTAATCCAAATCATTGTCTTCCTACAACTTAGTAGTATTCTATCTTATAGGATTATCTTCCTACAACTAAATCTTTTATACCTTCAACCCCATGTGTAGTTAAACTTATGGACCTGATGCTCAAAATAAAATATAAATGGTGAGTAATGAAGATCATTGATTAGAAATGGTTCCAAAATCCACTAATCACCCAAATTTAATATAATGTTTGTCGCGAGAGTTGTCTGAGATTCATATCTACATTGTAATTAGCTGAATTCTTCTCTAATATTTTTATGAGATAACTAAAAAGAAAGAGGACAGATGGTCGAAATCAGAGCAGCGATGGTGTTATTAATAATAACACCACAAAGTCACTTTAGTTGGATAACTAACATAACTATATTCTATTGATACACGTATGATGACATGTCTTTAGCTGAAACAAAATTTTATACTCATTTATGAAATTCAGATTGACAAAAAATATACACGTATGATGACATTTTTTTGGCTGAGACAAAATTTTATACCGATTTTATGAAATTCAGATTGACAAAAAATATAAGAAAAAAATGTAGGTTGGTTTGGTTTGGTAGTGTTTATTGGCACAAAAGGCATATATGGCCATACTGCGCCATAAGTATGGTTAAAATAGGAGACATTGATGTTATATCACTAGTCCCTGGGAATGTAAAAAAATATGAAAATGTACAAGTAAGAAAAACTAAACTAAATCAAATGTGAAACATCAATGCTCTTAAAAAACTGAAAAGATTCCGATGGGGTTTCTCCCTCATAAGGATCTGAATATTTAAAATCGACGAAAAAATGTAGGAAAGGATATCTTTGAACTTGTAGGAACTTGAACGACCGGAATCTGAACGTAGATCCGAATCTAATGAACCGAACCTATACACTATTTGCGAAAAGAAAGTTCGTTTCCGAATGGCATCTACAGTTTCCTGGTCCAAGTGAGACAACTCTTCCAATCCAAGCATAAAAACCCCAGCAATTTAAATCTCTTAGATCTCACAACATGCACTGCCCCCACGTGTTGCGCACCACCAAGTAAAGGGTTATCGTCTGCTCCAGCTCGAACTGATTGCGCTCTTGCAGAACGTCTCCTCAAAGAAATCCACCAAACATAAATAATCGAAAAAAAAAAAAAAAAAAAAAGACGTGTCCTAACCAATGTTCCTAGACGATCGAACCACGAAAATAACAATTACGTAACGCTCAAGCAGCGTTCGGGGATGTTATTGACATGCTTCGCGCTCCTGTGCAGCCACCGATCTGTACTGAGAATTCGGCAAGTCAATCAGGTTCAAGCGCTGCTACAAGATTGCGCGAGAAATTAGCGCCTTCAACTGGAACGATCCTAACTTGGATGACAAGCATGATTTTGTTTCCAGAGGAAAAATATAAACGATCGGTGCTTACCCAGGATTGTGCAGTGCAGACTTTTTGTAAAACATCTTTCCAAGCTATTTCTCCCCCCCCCCCCAGACCAACCAACAAGTTTTACTCCCCATTTAGTTTTATGACCCCAAAAGAAACATTAGCATCTGCATCAAACACAAATAATGTAAGCCGCGTGTTAATTTGCAAACATATGGAAAAATAAAATGGTCGGTATCCTGGCCTAGGGGTAGCGCATCTTTCCAGTGATCTGGGCGTCCCGGGTTCGAGCATGGTTGTTCTCTACCCTTTATTCTATTTGTGAGTTATGTGAATGTGCCTCTTTGTTGTGCAAGCGAGTGTGAAAGTGCCATCTAGAAGTCAGACTTCTGCCCTCGTGTGCGAAGGGGTCTTTACCCTCAGAAGCAACTGCACTCTTCCTTTCTGTTGTAACGTGGACACGACATCATCATCGTTATAATTAAATAAAATGACTTTTCGTAGATAAACACCTTACTCAAAAAAGTTGCTTACTATATAATACACATATGTGCCATAATTATAAAAATTTGCTTTAAGCGTGCACGGTTATTTAACATTTTGTTCTCACACTAAAAAAGGACTATTACCGGACTTTTATATTTAACACATAGCGGCACATCGTGTTATATGTGTGGGAGATAACATTTCCCAGAGAATTGCGGAGCACACATATATACAACAAGCACCTTCATCATAGCCATATCACAGTACCTTGGATTTGTATATGGGCGTCTAATATTGTGATCTGTATAGTAGCACATTTTAAGTGTGATTTTCACAGATAAAAAATAATTTAAAAAATTCATTCGCCATTAAAATAAGCTAAAATTTGGGAAAATTAAAACACTGACTAAACTCACACTACTTCCAACATATATGATGCCAAATAAATGATAATAGATTATTTATTATAAAGAATACGTCGATGGGAAATTCACGCAATTTTGAACTCAATCGTTCCTAATCGTTGGATACTAATACTGTTTAAAAAAAGGGCAGTATTACTTAGCAAATCATAGAATACGTAGGGAATAGGAATACTATAATTACTTGTCTAATGGTTTATTAAAAATTATAAATAATGCGTTAAATTATTTTTATCATTTTAACGGTATATTTATCGTAACTTCAAAAGTAACTACAAGCGTTGATTTTTTTGGAAATCACATTTCGCCTTTTGTATAGCATCTCCGACCAAAAATCAACTTATTTATACTGCGTATTTAAAGCTGAAATAACCAAACGCATAAAAAATATTAGTGATTTGCTCTATCAGAATGTTTTTTTAATAATGCAACACGACAAAAACCAGCCCAAGTTTTTAAAACATTGATGAAAACTTTTGTTTAAAACATAGAATCTTTCCTCACTTTAATCATAAATCAAGGGGAGAATTATCTGGTTTGAAGAGAGATTATGCAGTTATCATAACTTCAGTTTTGTAAAAATTTGAATAGTAAAATAAGTAAAATTTGTTCTAACGATGTAAAAGTTATATTTCATAAAGAATTACAGCTAGACAACACGTGTTTACATTTAAATATCACCATTATTTTAACAAAAGACTGTTACATTGTTTTTTTAAAGAAAGTAAAATGATAGGCTATTACATCTTCATCAAGGGAGGATAAAATAGCATAACCAACACTTTTTTTTTTCTTCTCCAGTTTTGGGAAGCATCCAAAATGAAAAAGGATTGTGAATAATGCCAGGAAAAAAACATATTGAGTTTTTGAAAACGAATTTTCCTGATTAAACATCCACTGTTATGAAACGTTTCTTTGTTACAATACCGCAACATTAATTTTAATATTTTTATTACTATAATTCAAAGATGTATTTGGATCATAATAGTTGCCTAAATAAATTGCTTAAATTAATGTATAGGAATTAGTCAAGTAATAATTTAAAAGAAATTTTAATTAACCAATTCCATAAAAATGATATCCGTTAAGTAAACATGGGTTCCTCACATGCAAGCAAGGGACCGCATACAGACTGAAGAAAAACTCCAGACATACTCTGTTTCCGGGGTCAAAGGTTGCCAGAGTTCGCTTAAGGCAGAGATCAATCATCCCATCAGGGGATGCATTACAGTTCTGGTTCTACAAATAGAATAATCATTCCGAACAAGATGAACAACTCGAAAAACAGTTAAAAACACTAGTAAACTCATAAATTAGAATTGGAATACATACCTTCCTCTAAAAATGCAATACATGGGGCTTTAAATCTTGAATTCAAAAGCAACAAAAGATAAAGTAAAGAGATTTTAATATTATCTGGGAGGAAATAAAAAAAGGAATTCATAGAGTGCAAAAAATATCAAATTGGTATTCATATATTGTGTGCTAGTGCAAGTTTAGAATTTTTTTTACATTTATTATATTTAATAAGAAATTGGTGACCCATTCAAGCGCTCGGTAATCAATTTAATCCTTCATTCACCGAATTACCACCAATTTTTCAAGTTTATTTTTGAACCATCAATTAAGTTTTGGTACAAAATAAGCCCAAGGAGAGGGGAAAAAAACTCCCATTTTTTATTAATCAAAATAATTACATTAATAAAAAAAATTTTAATGTATTTTTTTAGTGGATACCTATTGCTTGCTTTCTATAGAAAATGTAATTTTCGTGTTCTTTCTAAATCTGTTAAAAAAATAATGATAATCAGAAGATATCAGTCAGATTAAAATGGAACTTTAACAGTTTTTCTCTACTATACAGAGACAAAGTTTTTTTTTTTCTTTTAATTTCAGGAAAGGAAAAAATGTATTTCATAAAAAGTTAAATATATTATTTAAAAATAAATTCAAAAAATCTTTTTTTTTCTATTAAACTTATTTTCTATCATTTAAATAAAAAACAGGTAAGTTCGACAACCTTCATTTAATGTCATCAATAAACAAGTAATACATATATTTAAAAATTTAAAATTAAATTCCTAGTTGTGTCAACCAAGAATATTTTTTATTTTAGTTACTTTTTATTTAGTAATTATCAGAAAAATTAATAAGAATCCAAAAATTATTAATTTTTGCAAGAATTGAACTCGCATTTTTCACCTTCACTGAAAAATGTTGAAATCCTTGCATTTTACCGATTAAGTTACAGCAAGTTAATTTCAATTTTCATTACTAACTGCCAAAACTCTATATAAAACATTAAAAATAAATTTAATTTAATAAATGAATTAATGTTTGAAAAAAATGTATTAACATCAAATTTTATTTACTATAAGTTTTAAAAAATGTATTTGAATTTGAGTGGAAGAATAAAAAGTATTTTATGAACGATTGAAAATTTGAAACAAGATTTATAAATAAATACATAAGGAAAAATGTGAATTAATAGTAGGAATGGGAAGGAAAAAAATATTGAATAAAACCCTTCATTTGAATAAAATTCAAGAACGTTTGACACGTGAATTTCTGTTGTTTTAAATAAAATATTCCAAGAACGTCAATAACCAACACAGAAAATTGCACAGCTACAGTTTTAAAAGTAAAATAAATTTTACTTTCATAAATTAATATGAATAATTAGACACGGGAATATATTTTCCTTTGACGCATAAAATGATTGCTTCGAAAACCAACAATAACTTTCGTGTTTTCAGTATTTTTTTTCTGAAAATGGAACTTGAGTAATGAAAATATAACAATAAAATTAATTTAACTTCCGCACAATATACAACAAATCCGCCGCACCAATTTGTTCTGAAGCGCTCTATTGGTTGCTTTTAATGTTACGTCATAGAATAATTTTAGAAGAAAAACTTATTTTCTTTTGTCCAAGACTGCAATGTTTAAGCGAACATAAAACAGATTTTGAAAAGGAAAAAAATATAACAATAAAAAGTCCGACAAAAAAAATTAATTTTTGAATAATAAATATTTTATTTTCGTCCAGTTTTCATCAAAACATTTCAGAATAAATTTTTATTTCAAGAACCAAATATAAAGAATTCAAAATAAACACAAGAAAACGCTACAAATATTTTTATTGAGCAAATAAAAGTCAAATCTCTAAAACGGGTAAAACTGACCAGAAAAGACATCACTATAATATAGAAAATATCTCATTAATTCGATTCTCCGTTACAAGAAAATTCTGAGAAGAATAACTATTTAGAAAATATACAAAACGTAGTATATCTTTCATGACTGGCAAAATTTCTACAGATATATTGAGAATTCTTTTATGTAAATGCGCTAACTAGGGTTATATAACTAACTCAAGAGCGTCAATTTTCAACTGCGGCAGATGTTTTTATTAGAAAATTAGATTTTTAATCGAAATTTTTGTAAAATTCATAATTTTGCAAAAATTTCAGAATATTAGTAAAACTAACATTAAAATGTAATAAAAAAAACATTTCACCTTTGCACGATAGTCTAAATAATTTAGTAAGAATAATTTTTTCAAATCATTGAAATATTTATTAAAAGTATGGTAAAATTGTATATTCATGTAGAATCTTTCAACTGATAAAAACTAATTTTTCAGGAATTCATATAATTTGTTCATGTATGCAAACAATTAATATAGTCCAAAGTTTTGAAAGTGGTAAAACATACATAATATTTTTTGCCGTAATAAATTTATTACTTGAAAGAGTATCACGGAATTATTAATTATCTTCAGGATTTTTTTCCAACTTATCTTTATTTCCCTTTTGTCATAACAGTTCATACTACATATACAGTTCATTGTACATATACTTTAAATGAATGCCTTAATTACATGTTAACAGTTTTTAAAGAATACAGGTTTTTCTATTTTTTTTTCTTCTTCTTTTGTATCAATTAAAAATCGTGCATCCAATTTTGGACAAATATCTCTAAAAGAATAATTTTTTCAAAGATTTTGGCAAATAAACAGAAACGATATATTTCCACATTTGGGCTTAAAAATTTATGTCACAATCTTGACTCAATGAAAAAAGGTAATAATTTAAAGGGAATAAGAAAAACTTCAAAATGTTTTATTATTATCTTTTTCAGGTAAAGAATAAAAACATTCTGTTCCTTTTTTTTATGTCAAATGTTTTAAAAAAATTAATTCCAAAAGAATTTTGAAATTCAATCCAGTTAATATTATAATCGTTTTTTTTTAAACTCTTATTTAACTTGACTTGTTTCTTCTTTATAATAAAGAAGTTTTAATTTTACAATAAAAGAAGAAAAAAAATTTCTCTGAATTCTTGATGCATTAGGTATCAAATTTTATTTACTTGTGTATTCTTGCCTACAATGCATTGTTTCGTCGCTCCTCTAAATTAATGATCACTTAATTGTCAGTTAAATTAAATCTTGATTTCGTAACAGCGGCGCCACCTTTCCGAGACACTGGGAAATTATGAATATCAAAGAATATTAAATGATTAAAATTTAAAAAATCCCGGGGTTCATCACACTAATGAACGAGCATTAATTTGTAAAAACAAAATCAGAGCAAAACACTTAAAAAAAAATTATTTATTTATTCTAACTTCGTCCTCAATTTCTTTTTAATTACTAGTTTTGCTTGCATTACTTTCCTACCTTTGAACATTATAAAAAATTTCATTCTTAAAAACAAGGATGATATGCATAATTTTTTTAATGAAATTCTTCAGCATCAACAAAAAATTATTTTGATTTGATGACTCAATAAAAAATATCTAATCATTGTATTAGTACAAATTTTTTTATTATTATTTCCGCACTTGAATTTTTATATATGCCCATCTAAAATATAAAGAATGAATATATAATTCAAATTTTACTGGCAAAAAATAATTGTAGGAGTTCATTATGCAAAAAGAATTATTTATTTAAGTGTTTAAAAGCAGAATTTCTAGTTGCATTCCTTACAATATCACTTTAACATATTATTGTATAGAGACGGAAATAGGTTAACGTCTTTTGGCCCACAAACTTTGCCGATGGTCGAAATTCCTACAGGGTTTAAATCTTCGTTCTCAATAAATCAACAAATAAATTAAGAATATACTTTTTAAGAACTGAGCATTAAGATATTGTAAAAAAGGCAAGCTTGTGTTTCTCTGAAGCTGAAAAACGTTTAATTTCTAACAAACAAAGAATATTAATTTCTATCTTGCATAAATTAATGGACAAAATAATAATAACACCAACGAAATTTTAAATCGATATTTGCAAAAAAAAAAAAAAAAAAAAAAAAAAAAAAGGCAAGTGTTGATATTCAAATTAACTTATAACACTCAGATAGATACACAAACTTTGCCGATCGTCGAAACTCCTCTATACAGGGTTTTAATCTGTTTTTCTCAATAAATCAATAAACGAATTAAGAATATAAAATTTTTAAAAACTGAACAATAAGATACTATAAAAAGGGTAAGTTCATACAACTTGTTTTTTCAGAATCACAAAAATATTTAATTTCTAACAACCAAGGATATTAATTTGAATTTTGCATTAACTAACGAGAAAAATAATAATAATAATAACACCGTCGTAATTTGAAATCGATATTTACAAAAAAAAAAAAAAAAAAAAAAAAGTTGATATTCAGATTAACTTTTATAACACTCAGATTGATACACAAACTTTGCCGATCGTCGAAATTCTATACAGGATTAGATTAAAACCCTGTATAGAATTTCGATGATCGGCAAGATTATTGAGAACAAAGATTAATTGTTCTCAATAAACCAACAAACAAATTAAGAATATAAAATTTTTAAAAACTGAGCACTAAGATACTGTAAAAACGGCAAGTTCGTGCAATTTGTATTTATCTGACCACAAGAATTTAATTTCTAACAAACGAAGAATATTAATTTCTATCTTGCATAAACTAACGGACAAAATAATAATAATTAATAATACCGTCGTAATTTGAAATCGATATTTGCGAAAACACAAATGCAAGAGTTGATATTCAGATTAATTTATAATACTCAGACAGATAGTGATAATTTAATATTTTAATGCCGAGTGGATGGGGAGAGAGAGAAGGGAGGAAGGCCAAAGGTCGCCGTTCTCGATGTTTCTGCGGAATTCTAAATCCCAGGTACGTGATCGAAAAAGATCAGCCCGTGCTTCCATCGAAATGGCGATTTTTTATTGCCCAGTTCGACGCATTGTCAGCAGGACAAATATGTATTCACCTGCTGTCGAGTCGAGGGTTTTAACAAAAGCACACGTAAGCCACATCCATATATGAATACAACACAGATAACTCGGTACACGTACCGTGATAACAAACTGCCGCTCGGTGATAAACGGCTGATAGGCGATGAATTGCAACATCGGAGACACAAGTGCAACGAGGACGCTGGTGGGGGCGATATTTCCAAATAAAACATCGGGTGGAAATTCATCGATATATAATAGATTGAGAAATATGATATGGATTTGATAAATGCAGGCTAGGAAGTCAAATAAAAAAAGTTAAAGTTGGACAATTCAAAAATCGAATATTAAAAAAAGAAGAAAGTATAATATGTGACCTAAATCGAAGGAAAATTTTTAAAAGTAGGCCAAGCATAAAAGAAGAACACGTAATTTTTTTTTAATATATGTTATGTATACAAATAACTTTTTATGATATTTATTTTTACAAGTAATTTTTTAAATATGGTATAATTTGATACAGACTAAAAATTCAAATAAATAAATAAATAATAATAATAATAGTAATGTTGGACAATTTAAAAATCAAATATTAAATAAAGAAGAAAGTATAGCCCTATAATATAAAGTATATGCCCTAAATCGAAGGAAAATTCTTAACGGTAAGCCAAGCATATAAAAACAAAATAATTTTTTATATATGATATGTATATGCAGGTAATTTTTTATATGCATTTTTACAAGTAATTTCTTTAAATATGGTATGATTTGATACAAACTCTAAATTTAAAAAAAAGTTAGAGTTGGACAATTCAAAAATCAAATATTAAAAAAAGAAAAATATATAATATGTGACCTAAATCGAAAGAAAATTCTTAAGGGCAGAGGCTCACAAGATGACGAAACGATCAATAAGTACTGGAGAGCAACATGAATGTAGATCATTTCATTATGTTTGACAAACTTTTCATGTTTTTTCAAAGGGTCATCGAGCATATAGGTGAACGTCACTCGTCATTTTTTTTTTAAATAATTAAACGGAAAAATTATTCTCTTTACAAAATTTGACCGTTCATTTGTGATCCAGGGCTTACAGAAAATTGTTAAAATGACAAACTTCTAAAGACCCGGCTGATACTTGATCAATTTACATTGATTTTAGAAACACCCTGTATATGACTAAGAAAATATATTTTGTGAACTTAAAATAGTTGCGTCATGTCCGAATTAAAAATAATAAATGAAACAGCAGTCAAAAGAAAATACATCAAAAAGTTGTAATTCCAATTCCTTTTGCCCTTTACATTTCCTAGTTATTATGTTGGGTATCAGAGAAAAAGATAACTTTTTCAATATATAGATCATGTATAAATTTGGATGGAAATCGGCAAATGTGGCGTAACGATCACATATCAAATTTTATCCATCTAGCTCAGATAAAAATTTATTATCTTGTGGTTGTTTCTAATAGCGCTTGTCTTTGACAAGCTCGCAGACTAAAGAGCTGTTGCGATTTAATCCGAATTTAGAGTTTCTTGTTTATTTAGTAGCGATATCTAAGGCCAAGAGACGAATTAGCTATCACGCATCACAACCCTTTTTACGGGTCGGACTTCATTCATACATTTCATTCATTCATTTACACAGACCTGGATCAGAGATCGATCACCTCTGAATCTGCATCCCAAGTGATATTACTCTCGACATGGAGTACTATATAACCAAGACAAATTTATACGCGAGCCGGTCACCACACGCACTGAGGGTCTTCGGCCGGCCGGGTTCGAACTCATTAGCATGTTAACAGACATTGTTTTTAGACTCGAGGAGATTCAAAGTATAAAGATTCGTCACAATCTCCAATTAGATTTTTTGTTTTTATTATTCCAATATTTTCTGTTTGTATATTTCGTATAGGAGAAAAATACTAAACTTTAATTACAGGCTCTTTTTTTAAAAAATCGTTTCAATTCTACGCAAATATGAATTTATAATATTTAATAAATAATACAGATAAAAGATGTTTTCACTTTCTCGTATATGAAGCATACAAAAAGGAGGGAAATATTGTAACAGTAAAAAAATATGAACTCGAGATCATGATGAATATTTAGATTTCAGACCTCATAAACATTTTTGGCATTCTGTGTGTTTATGGGCAAAAAATATAATTCAAAAATACTTCGATAAAGGCTAATAAAATTTGATTCATGATTTTACAGCAAATGTGGAGGCTTCTATTAAATTTTGAACGAAATTTCATTCGTCCAGCTAGCTATCAACTAAATACAAAACAAAAAGAGTTACATAAATCAAAATTTTGAGGAGTTTTAATATATGAAATACAGATTCTTATCAAATTTTGAACCAAATCGTTAAAAGGTTGGCGATCTTTACCTTCACTAACTTATAAACGCAATAATTTAAATTACAAAATGATTATGAAATGCTTTTACGATATATGAATATCTAATTTGCTCACCATTCAAGAAAAGGGATTTCTCGATTACATAAGTTTACATAATGGCAAAGGATTTGCGGCAAGAGGATATTATTCGAATAAAATGTTAGCGAATGTTTAATAGGAAAAATAATTGCAAAATAAAAATTTAGATCACGTATATCTTATTAAATTTAAAGACAAATCTGCAAAGGAGTAGGTGGCCTCTATTTTTACAAGCATGTAAATGCTATGATTTAAATAAATTAGATTTGCTCTCACCTTGTGACAATTGAAGGGTGTGCTGCAAAAAAGAGATAGCTATTCAAATTCGCAGAAAGCAGTAAAGAGAGCCTGAAAATTCTAAATCCCAATAACAGCTCCATCCTTTGAGCAACGCGAGAACTAAGAACGGGGTTACATCTTTTTGGCACCAAATAAACAAGGGTGTTTTCTTTTCTTTTCTTTTTTTAAAATTCTAACATGGTTCATGTAACTCTAAACAGCCCCAAATAGAAGCTACACCCTTTTTGCAGCTAACCCTTTAATTATAATTCAATGTCAAATTTTGGTGAAAACGGTCGTAAGAAAGCGTCCAAAAAATAACGATTTTCAGATTTATTAACCACATATCAGGGTTTAATATGAGAGTGGGGGAACTCCACCAAAGATGAATATTTTGTAACTATGGTTCTATGGTAACATAGTATAGTCACAAATGGTGAACTATACTATGATAATATTTTGGTGAATATATGGTGAACTATACTATGGCAAGACATTCACAGACTTACCCAAGATCCACAATGTAGGGGGAAGCAGATGTCTTTATTAAAAAAGACGTGAGAAAGTTTTGGGGAGACCGTAATCACTGGCTAGAGAGTAGCATAGATTTGCAAACGCAAAGCATGTTTATTGCAGAGATATCTTTCTTAGTAGATAACAAGAGTGATCAAGAGATGACTGAATATCTGGCTAATAAATCCATAAAAAATGGATTCTTCGATTATATAAAACAGCTTACACCATGGCTGGAAGATAAGACAAAGCTACTAGCATGAGATGTAACCGAATGTTAAAGGAATTAATTACTTGTCTCCAGAGGATTTAATACTGAGATTAAATGCCCTGGAGATTTACACGACAAAATAAATAGGGAAGAATTTAATTCGATATATCACAGAGAAGCTTATTTCACAGTTATATAAGTATTCCTTACTTATAAGTAATCTCTTAATATGGGCTTTGCTTTAAGTGCATATTTTATTCAAAACTATTTAACTCAATAAATTTTATGAGCTTCTTGTCAAATGAAAGCAAACTCAAATGTTCTTTTTAAATAAAGAGAAATGATTCGACGATGTGGCCACCAGAATGTAAATTTAATTCTATGTATCACAGAGAAGCTTATTTCACAGTTATATAAGTAATCTCTTTACATGGGCTTTGCTTTAAGTGCGTATTTTATTCAAAACTGTTTAACTCAATAAATTTTATGAGCTTCATGTCAACTGAAAGCAATAAGGAAACTGAAATGTTCTTTTACAGGTAAAGTGAAATAAATGATTAGCCGATGTGGTCATCAGAATGTAAATTTATATCTCTCTCAAATTCCAGAATGTATACGCAAACGCTAGCTTTCAAAAACTGAGTGCACAATCGATTAAGAAATTCCATTGTTACAAACAATAAAATAAGTAGATTAAAAAATATGAATATAAAAACAGTTTGATAATTTTAATATTTTAAAAACTGGGATTGTTAATTTGGTTGGTTGATTTGTGCTTTCTGGAGCAAGGGCCATATCTGACTATGCTGCGCCAAACACGAGATAATGGAACCACTTCATTCTTAACTGTCAATTAAAAGGTACAATGAATTGTTTGAAAAATGCTTTAAAAATGAGTTTTGTGGCCGAAAGGGCGCCAAAATTTTAATTCTGTCTATTGAAATCAATAAATCATGTCAAACTACATCATGCTTGACATTCGCTTCAAGACATGGACTGATTGTTCATGGCAACGGCCGATAGAGGGCCGAGGAAACAGTTACGATTACTGTTTATAATAAAAATGTCAAAAGGACTCAAATGAGTTTGTCAATACCTATATCTTTAAGTAAAAGGAAGGGGTTTTTATGGGGAATTTCTCCCACCAATTCTTTTAAGGTAATATTCAATCTTACCAAAATGTTTCAGTCTGCTTATGTTAAAATTTGGGCATTCCACTAAGACATGTTTTACCGAAAAAATACATTGGCAACGTAGACATGTAGGAGGGAGTTCCGAACCGAGTCGATATTTATGTGTCATCCTGATATGACCAATTCTTAAACGAGTCAATATAGCCTCGTTTTTCCGATATAAATTATATTTATTCGAATGTCTGACAGAAGGATTGAGATTGTTTAAGAAAAGTGTTTGAGTAAAAATCATTTTGAGAGGGTAACGCTATTAACAAACCATAGGTGAATCCTCTAAAGACAGTGTGATAATTGTATTACTATCTGCCTTTTGTTGTGCATCAATTTATTTAATTTTTATGCCACATTTGTATTTTGTTACTTATCGCAAATTTTTTTAAAGGTTGGAGGCTTTTTTCTGGTCTTTTTCAATATGATTATCACAAAGATGCATCGTCAGTTGGGGCTCGTGACAAACAAAAATATGAAACTCAAACTTTGAAGTAAACAGATGTTCAAAGATAATTTTTTCTGTACGCCATGGGTCGCTGTCCAGCAGTGTTTCCAGACTTTGGGTCGCAAACCAACTTTTGGTGGGTAAGCGATAAGTCTTGAAATTATATATAACATATTATTCCTAAATATATGTGAAAAAGATATTAATTTAAAATATTTTCTATCGAAGTCATATGTTAGCAAAGAACAAAGGGGGGGGGAGCATCACAATAAGCGAGCGAATGGCATGTGTCGAATGATAGAGAAAGAAGCAATTAAACAAATTAGAGTTCAATTAGTGGAGAATACATACAAAGAACAAACGTACTGCATGGGACACATTGCTTGTTGTTCTAGTTTGAGCCTTCGTTTAGCCACCACACGTCTAACGTTATTATAAACTACTTTTCGTTACGAACAGTCAATTCAGTTTGTGTACATTTTAATTTCGAAGTGGCTAGTTATCATTAGCTTGAACATTTACTATATTTAACAATAGATATTTATCTTTACTAAAAAAAATTGTTTTTAATTTCATAAAAGAAGATATGTCCATATAACGTTGAATTATATAAAGAACGTTGTGCTGTTTGTATTTGGTGAAAAAAATGAAAACATTGAGGATAATCGATATATTTGATTTTTGGTTTGATTTTTAAAAAGTGTGTCGAAATGTTATGAAACATACCTCCTCCCCTCCTTTCCAGAAGGGAAAAAAAGAGACTTATTTAGATTCCAGAAGTTTCTCACCACGCAATGCGTACCATTACAGATAAAATTGGGATCAATCTTTAAATATGTATACTGTTCAAAGTTCGATGCCTACTTTTGAGAGAAGGGCGTGACAGTATAAAGTAAAGACATCAGTGTCATTTGCGGAATTATTAATTGTTTTTAACATTCTACAAATCCAATCTTTAATTTCACAGCTTCAGAAGATCGTTTCTCCCCCTATCTAAAAAGTCAATAGTTTGAAAGAAGAGGGAGGGAAAAGTTACCTCTGGGCTCCAGTTGGCAAGGTCTTCTGTAGAGTCTGGTGCATCTTGCTGGGTTCCGCTGGTTGGGTGTCGGTTGTAGAATCCCCGTTTCTGGCCTTCTGGTGGCGCAATAGGAGGAGCCTACCGAGATCCTCGCACCATACGGACAGCAAGGCTGTAAAAGGGCAATCATTAATCACGAGGAAGATTGCAAATCTACACATAAACCAAAAGGTTCATGAGTTGCACATTTTAGCATACAAGATAAAGAAGATTGCAAATATCGACGCATACACTAAAAAGATCTATCCACGTTCTTAATTTGCATAGTTTAGCATATAATATAAAGAAGATTGCAAATCGACGCATACACCAAAAAGATCTGCCCACGTTCATGAGTTGCACATTTTAGCATACAAGATAAAGAAGATAGCAAATCGACGTATACACCAAAAAGATCTACCCACATTCATGAGTTGCACAGTTTAGCATATAAGGTAAAGAAGATTGCAAATCGACGCATACACCAAAAAGATCTACCCACGTCCATGAGTTGCACATTTTAGCATACAAGATAAAGAAGATTGCAAATCGACGCATACACCAAACAGATCTACTCACGTTCTTGATCTTCACAGTTCAGAATATAAGATAAAGAAGATTGCAAATCTACACATAAAATAAAAAGATCTACCCTCGTTCATAAGTTGTACATTTTAGCATATAAGATAAAGAAGATTGAAAATCGATGCATACACCAAAAAGATCTACCCACGATCTTGATTTGCACATTTTAGTATATAAGGTAAAGAAGATTGCTAATCGACACATAAACCAAAAAACTTTACCCAAGTTCCTGAGTTGCAGATGTTAGCATACAAGGTAAAGAAGATTGCAAATCGACGCATACACCAAAAAGATCATAGCCACCAAGTTCAAGATTTTAGTATATAAGGTAAAAACTTTATTTATTTATGTGATGATTTGTACAAATCAACACATCTATAAAATGACATCAAAAACTTCATAACTTCTATGATATTTCGCGCACTCTTGGTTTTTAAACGAACAAACTATTTCATGGCATTATTATTATGACTTTCTTGCTCATATTTCATTTACATTGCAATGTCATATATTATTATGTATATTTGTCATTTTATAGAAATCGTCAGTATTTGCGTAAGGAAAGTGCATAATAATTCCCACATTTAAAACTTTGCCAATGTAAACATCCGATATTCCATAAATTGCTCTGATTTTCTATACAATACCCACGTTTCAAACATTATTGGAAATACATATAACAATGCTATAATTTTTTATACATCACAAAAAAAAAAACCTGTAATAAATCCACAGAAACACGTGAAGATTCTATATAAATATTTTAATTTACTGACCATTACAGAATGGGGCCTTAATTTGGGGGGAGAAAGCGATTCGAATTTCTAGTCTGAAAGATTACAGAAGGTACTGTTTTAAGCTTGATGCGTTTGACTAGATTACATCAGCTGTTGTATTCTGGACGTAATACATTATAAAATTCACAGAAGCAAATCCAGCGCAACAATATCCTGCTAATAAAACATAGAATTTAGTTTTGGAGTTTGTTCCGTTGGATATAAATTTGGAGAATTAATTTCGCTTGTGCAATGGAAGCACATGATAGATTTAATGAAACCATTAGACTAGAGTCTCATTATAGCAACAAAATTTATTGTTACACATTGCGCAAAAATCAATTTTAAAATATTTAATAAAGCTTTAAGAAAATGATTACATGGAAATAAACACGGTATAGCTGTAATCCACTCTTTTTATTTGGGATTTTGAAGTAGTATGGAAATTTAATGTAATCGAAGACTATATAAGAATAAAATTCGTCGCATCATTCGTTGGTCATCTCTTTAATTTTAAAATGAAATAAAATTAGCTTTTAAGCAATGGAATGATCCAAAGTAACACATCTGTTTATTCAACCAGCTTACAATGTGTTCAGTGAAAAAATCGCGAAAAATTGTCAAGTGAGTACTGACTATTTAAGTAGCAATTACATGAAAATTTGATATCTCTTGATCCAATTATTGAGAACTGGCCTCCCATATCGTATGATTTAACACTAATGTTTTTAGGGTTATTTGAAGTCAAAAGTCTACACCAACAAGTTCATAAGCATTGTATGTATTGAAGGAGGAAATTCAACAGCGCATCAGCGAAATGCGGCCAATTCTAACAAAAGAGAATTATGTCCCAGCAAAGCAAGAGTGGCCATTTGTCTATGTGTTATTCCTTATACAACCCTACAATTGTGTGCGTTTTTTAAATTTTAATTCCAACCTTACGTTAGCATGCTGTTCTACCGTATAACGCTCCATTTTTACTAATCCTTAACTATTGGCTGTCAAACGGTTTTTTTAATAGGGTTGCCAACATTTTACAACTAGAATGGTGTGAAATTCAAATCCCGCTTTAATTTTGGAGCCCTTTATTTACAATCAAAAATTATTTAATTTCAATAAATCAATGCATATGGAATTTCAAATGTATTTAATTAAATATTACAAATTCCTTTAATATTTATTACAGAAAAAAAAACAATTAAAATTCCTTTCATTAAATATTAAAAAAACACGATTCAAATTTTACAAAAACTGTGATTATATATGCAAAAATAATTCAAAATTTTTCTGCTAGAATGGTGGTAAATTCAAATCCTGCTTTAATTTTGGAACCCTTTATTTACAATCAACAATTGTTTAATTTCTATAAAACAATGCATATGAAATTTCAAATACATTTAATTAAATATTAAAAATTCCTTTTACAGGATTCAAATTTTCCAAAAACTATGATTATAGATTTAAAAATATGTTCAGCATTTTACTACTAGAAGGGAGGTAAATTCAAATCCTGCTTTAATTTTGGAACCCTTTATTTACAATCAACAGTTGTTTAATTCTTACAAAATAATGCATACGAAATTTCATATGCATTTAATTAAATATTAAAAATTCCTTATACAGGATTCAAATTTTACAAAAACTGTGATTATATATGCAAAAATAAGTCAAAAATTTTACTGCTAGAATGGTGAGAAATTCAGATCCTGCTTTAACTTTGCAAGACCCTTTATTTACAATCAACAATCGTATGATTTCAATAAAATAAAGCACACGAAATTTCAAATGTATTTATTTAAATATTAAAAATATCTTTTATAGGATTCAAATTTTACCAAAAATATAATTATAGAAGTAAAAATACGTCTGTGCTCAGTGTTACGCAATGTCACAATCTTAACAAACACCATTCCTCAGTCTTTCAGAACGACCAGAAAATCAAAATTAGTAAGTAGATGTAACCATCGTAATAAATAAAAACAACATGATTTATTTGTACTCATCGCGCGATTTTTATTAGAAAGATCCCAAACGTTTGGTGCGTCGGTTACACATGAGTTGGAAACTCCAAGTACCTGCAATCCCAGATTATGCAAAAGAAAAAACACAGAACGGATATGCAGGTTACACAATACCCGAAACATCAAACCCGAGAACAATGGATTTGTCAGTGGTAAATCACAAATCTGGGCGACAGAAGAGGTTCCAAAATCGAGAGAAAAAAAAAAATTGCGTCACATCACACTTTATTGGTATTTTCGTTTTGCGTTGTTATTATTGCCACATCATAATTAAAAAGCCGATTTCTCAATATTGCCTTTTTAAAACACAAGGTGCGACTATATATATATAACAGCACCTATTTTATTTCTTGAGAAATAAAGAAGGTAATTATATAATTTTAATTCAAAAAATATTTTTTGAGAATGTGAATTTCGGGGATGAATTATTTGAATTAAGGATTAAATGCAGTTTTCGATACCAAAATGTTGATCGGAAAATTTCATCAACACCATTTTTCCCCCCCTTTTTTTTTTGTTAAAGTTTAAACCAACAATTAATTAGTTTAATCTACTATTTAAGGTATGCGACTACAAAAAAAGAGAGAGAGAATAAAGTTTTTAAAAAATGTAATAATTCTCATAATTTTAAAATTTTTGCATATTTTAAAAAAACCTATACAAGAAAAGATAAAATTATTTTCGAAATTGTCCCCTAGCCTTACTTGACTTAAAAGTACTAAAAATAAAAAAATAATTGAATTCAGAAGTTTATCAAATAATTCATTCAAAATTTAGCATAACTAATATCAGTCTTGTCTAAGTCAAAATGAACCTTAAATGTTAAAAAAGATTTTAAAAATATATTTTTGAATGGCAATAAAAACCAATTATGTCCCCATGAAAACTTTTTTTCAATTTTTATCTATCTTTGGCTTTTATGGACATATCTAGATTTTAATGCTGCTTTTGTTCAATTACATCCCCCCTATTATTCTTTATTATGTGGAATTCCAAGTTCCAATGTAAATAACATTTTGGTATAATCTTTTTAGTACGGAATTTCACCTAAAAATTTTAACTATTTTATTTATATGTTAGTGCTTCGCCAATATCCAAAATTTTATGAAGAAGGTATAAGACTATAAAGGGTGGTTTAAAAACTGCACATAAGAATTTAAAATTGATATTTTTAAATGTCCCGTCAGTTGATCTGAAATGATTAAGATATAAACATTTTTTACAGCTTTTGTTTTAATTGTTTTCTTCTTAAACCTCCAATTCATAATGCACCATATAATAATATAACATTCGAATTCACAACTATTCGGCGCCATTCGTATGAAATCAAAATTTAATTGAAAAAATAGAATACAATCGCCTGGAATATTTCAAAACTCTGATCCGAAAAGAGACAGAGAACAAATAAAAAATTCCGTTATAATCGATATTGAACAAGACAAATGAAGCAAAAGTATATAAAAAGAATTGTAAATCTTATATTCGGATATTCCGGAAATTATGTCTAATTTATTAACCCATTAATGCCTACTGTTGGAACACCCCTTACTTCAAATCCTTATTTATTATGCTTTTTTACCTAACATATAGAAACTTCATGCGCAAAAATTCCAATTTTTTAACTTTAGGCCTAAATGGGTTAATAAGAATGTGTGAGCTCTGTTTCATTTATCTTATGAAAATGTGAGTGTTTGTATCTTATTACAAAATATTTCATTCACTTTTAAAATCTTACTTTTTTCCCCATCAGATATTCGAATAATGTTTAAAAAAGGCAGCAGCATATAATTTCAGAACTTTTTTAAGAGAAAAGTACTAATTAAATGATCTGTTAGACGAAACATTCTAATTTAATGACACCAAAAATGGAGACAAGTCATTTTAAACTGAGGTCACATGAAACAGACGAACTTTTAATAGATACTCGAATCTTCAAATATATCCCTCTCCTCGAAGAGAGGATGTTTGTTACCTAGCAACAGATGACGTATCCAGACTTGGGCTCCGAAATATAGAATCAGATATTTTAGGTTGCTAATAAGTTAAAATAACAAGTAACTAATGAGGCTAAGATTTATAAATACTCAAATATCTTAGATATCCTTTCTGTTTTCCAAGGGATGGAAACGGCAAACAGATGTCCAAAATAAAATGCAGTACTTAATTATATCAAATAAATTTGCAGTTCAAAAAGAACGTGCATCTAGGCTATATGAACGCGGATGGTTTGATTAATGAAATATTCATTCTGAAATTATATCAATCATTAGAATATTATAATAGGAAGATATAGAAATGACACGAAAGTGACTCTTGAACTAATAAGAAACATTTATCAGATTTCAAACTCTTGACAATCTTTTTTTTTTAAGTGAAATAAAAACCGATTTAAAGTATGGCTTACCAGAAAAAAAAAATTGAGAAATAAATTTAAGGATACTATTCCTTTGGTGGAATTCTCAACCAATATTATACAGATTCCAACTTATCTCCAAATGGTACACAAATGTGACTCCATTTCTTTTTAGCAGTATCAAAGAAAAAATTAGTCCATATAACGATGTTTCGCCAAATATATACTTCAAATGATTAAACGTACTTCGACCAAAAGAAAAATGTGTCATTACTCTTTTTCATAAGTAGTTAGTAAGTTTTATTAATAATGTCACTAATACACGTCTTGGCATTCAGAAAGCCTCACAAACATATTATGATATAAAGAATCTTTAATTTAATATCAAAGATCGCAACATTTTTGCAGAATACTTGTCAATGGGATTAAGAAATATACTTTCTAATTGTCAATATCAATCTGATCAAAATCTGTAGGTACCTACTAGTAAGAGTTAAAAACAGAAAAACTAAATCTAAGCTACTGTTTAAATAGTGTAAAACCTAATTTTGAGTAGTTTCAATTACAAAATGCGCCTGTGGCCAGTTCAATTCCATATGCTCATCCATACCACAAATTAAAAGTATTTATTTAAATTTGTTCTGTACATTATTGAGACTTCAAAATGAGATAATTATACACAGACCACGAATTTTATATATAAGATTTTTCATTTTTAAGTTAGCTATATTCCATCTCCGGAGAAAGGCAAGCGTATTTACAAGTAGCGCGGCCAAGCACAAGTGACGGGGGAAAAAAGAGAGAAATTAATTTTCCCTCGCGTTATATAGAGCATTTTGATAGGGAAAATCTTTTTTACAATGCTTATATTTTAAATTTCACACAGGGATTTCTAAACAAATGATTTTCAAAGCAGGGGATAAGATGGGATCTTTTAATAAATTTATTTGTTTAGGTCAGCAATTTTTATCACTTACATTCATCGTGGGATTCGCTGACTAAGAACGTTACAAAGCATATCTTGAATTAATTAAGCAGATAACGTGGAATCGTATCAGGAAATAAGAGAATATTTTAGAATGACTTTTAATGGGCTTACTTAAGATAAAATTTCAGAAATTAAATGTTAAAATATCATTACATACACACAACACACGTGTGTGTGTGACTTAATTTCAGTGAATCTATTTATTTCCGATACGCAAATAAATATTATTCTTTCTACCATTCCTAATTACACAAGACAGATGAGATGTTTTTAATTTCGAACGATATTTCCAATATTATTTCTTCTGCGGCAGCAACGCGCAAGGTAGCTAGTAATTTTACAAAGAGATCCCTGAGTTTTCCATGCTTTGAGAGTCACATGTTTAGAAATCCCCGTGAGAAACTTAATAGTCTATAAGCATTGTAAACAAGATTTTTCTTATCAAAATAAGCTATTTAAGACCCGGGATGAAAGATTCGAGAGCTTTCCCTCCTTCCTCGATCTGTCATTCTGAGGTGTGTGTGTATGTCCTGGCAAGATATTTAGCAAAATCCACTAAAATGTAATTTCACCTGGCTCAAAATGTTATACTGAATGCCGTGGGGAAAGTATCAAATCACAAAAGACGCTGAGAATCTAACTCTGGGAAACTCTGCCCTTCAACATGTTTGATAAGAGTAAGACACAAGAAATCGCATCTTATTTCTTGCAAATCAGCGAATAAGAACATCACAAATTGATTTAAATAAATAATACTTGTGCTACTGAGCCATTCCTTTACAATCATGCCACATCATGCCAATTGATTGGTACACTCCACTCAATTTTTGGTCCATATATTAAGATACATTCATAATTTCATACCAACCCCCTAGATTCTCCACACACCCCAAGCGTCCTTTCTTACTTGCATTCTGCTATTGCCCATTTCACATGGAATGGATATCCAAAGCCAATTACTCGTCATGATCGCTTTTAGAGTGCCCTCACACCACTGACGAAGTGTGGAATGATCCAAAATACTTTACTTATAGCGCTGGAATGTTAGAGTATATTATAATTTTATTACAAAATTGGAAATAAATAACTAAAAACATTTCGAAGGTGGAAGCGCAAAAAATGTCATTCAAGGTTGTACAGCTTGGGTAACAAAGATTGCGGTTACATTTTAATATCAAAAATAAAAACTAAGAGCTGAAACTGATAGGCAGCAAAGGTAAAAATAGAGAGAAGAAAAAAAAGATTGCGAATTTCAACGTGCTCGTATCACCTGATCGTCAAACTGAACTAAAACAAAAGAGACGTTTGAAAAGATAAAGACACTCTGCAAACCTTGGCTGCGAGTACAAAGGGCAACAACTGTGCTGAATTCGCCCTTGCACATTTTTCGTTTTAAACAAGACAACTGCACGAGCGCATTTTACGTCATTCGAAAATGATGACACGGGGGTACAAAAAAGATAAATAGATTTGCATAATCATATCAAACGGTTTTTTCTTCGTTTGATATCAAATTTAAGATGAAAAATTATTTATTTAAAGCAAGAGAAGGTTTAACATGAAATAAGCTAATAAAATAATGTTATGTAAGCAACTGGTTGAAAGCGTGTTGATTAAAAAATCTAAGATAAAATTCATTAATAAAAAGCTACAAAATGATTTAAATTAGTTAGAATTAATTTTTAGTGAGCCGAAATAAATTTTTGTCAATATTCACTATACTAATAAGTTTCTTACATTATTAAATATTTGCCCGATACTTTTTTTTAGCTCCAGAAATAATAAATATCTATAAAATATTTTAACTTCAAAAAATTCGGCATCGAAATTTTAATTAATCCCCGTCTTTCATACTTTTTGATTTAAAAGACATGACAATCAGCTTTGAGCAAGATTCATAGAGAAAGCAAAGCATTTAAGGTACGAAATTAAATTCTCTATTGACATGAAACTTACGGATTTACAAAAAATCTGTCCTTATCCATTTCAACATAATGACTCAAAAATGCAAACAGCTAAATAATTCAATTTATCATATAAATTTACCTTTAAAATTAAGGATCTATTTCACATTTTTGATTCAACCCATTGAGTGGTTGACTGTATTCGGCCTGTATATTAGCGCGTGTGAACTTGATGACTCGTAAACAGCAGTCAAATGAAATTTGATTGACAGTCTTGTTGTGTCAAATTTTGAACCAAACGAATTCAAGATTCGTACTTTGTTTTTTCTGCCCATTTTAGAATGAAGCACAATACACTTTACATTAAGTTAATATACAAAAGGACGAGGGGAGATCACTTCAGTTAATTTCAGCATACATAACAATTTTACGAATTTGTAACATTTCTCCACTGCGCAGTTAGTTTCTTGGTAAGGAAGACGGATTTACATATAGTTCTAACGTACGTTGGGTCAATGACTGGCGTCAAAATGAAAGTTCCAGAACTTATTGGAATTTGGGATACATATTAATAAGATACCAGAGTGCGTAGTGAGAAAGTGCTGCAAAAATTAAGTAGTTTTAAGCACTTTTTAAGAACCATAGTCAAAAGAAATTAAGCTCGTTTGTACATGTACGCATATGTAACTTGCATATTTTTTAATTCTTTTTTTATTTATTAATTATTTCCTGTTTTATTATAATGCATAAGTTTTATGGACATTTTTAAAAAAATTAATTTTAAATGTGCACTTATTTATTTTTGTATTTTCATAATATTTTCTCAATGTCTTTTATTGTAAAACAAATTATGTCTTTTTGATTTTGACAAAAACAGAAAAGGATAGTAAAAAGAAAAAAATATCATTACTAAATTTTTAACTCAACTTTTATAAAAAAATAACTCTTTCGAACATTAAGCTCACAGAAGTTAAACGTTGTTAGAGTTGCAACCACTTCGGTATACTTCGTATTTAGCTCATTCGGAATAATCATACCAATATTTGTATATGGTGCTTAATATTGAAAAAACGAGTGGAAAAAAATGTTCATTAACGATTATGTTAACATGTGCTAAAACTCTTGCATCCCTTCACCTAATATTTCCCTTTAGTCGGTTTTCTTTTTGGCTATATCCAGCACACAAATATTTATGACAGTTATCGATTAGCGTAGTAATCGAATGCGGAAACTTTTAAGGATCTTTCTTCTAAAATCACGCACTTTAAAGGTGCTTAAAAATGATTTTCATATTTAAACACTCTTTAAGGACTTTTCATGAAGCTGCGCACCCTGGATACAACATCTAAGAGCTTCAATGATATGTCACAGAAACTATAAAGAGCAAAGACACAGAGTTGTAAATGAAAGGATTGTATATGTAAGTAATTAAGCGGCGTTCCAGCCTGGGCGCTGAGATTTTTCTAGGCGCTTCGTACCGTTACGGTTGTTTATTACAACCGAATTTCTGGTTATGAGTTGCTGTTTAGTGCAAATGCTGTTTTGTGTATGATTCGCATGCGTGGGCCACAAAGGAAACGAGGCTGCAGATTCTTTAACCAAGCAAGCCAGGCACACCCGTCCAATATCAAGCTCCTAGAAGTCAGCTTAAGAGTATTCTAAATAAATTGAGCCTACAGCAATGGAAGGAAGAACGGGACAATGGCTCAACTGACCGAAACAACCATCAAATCATCTCCAAAGTCTCCTTTAACCCATCACCAGGCACAGGCTTAAAATTATCTTTACGACTGGCCATGGCTGTTTCCCTTCGTACTTGAAGCGATTCAAAGTTACAGGTTCGGATCAATATGGTCGCGGCGAAGTAGGCGATCCTCTTCACTATGCCACTAGCTGCACTCTCACAACATCTTCATCTCAATATACTCACCCATGATCTAGAAAACATCTGGTGGTCCAACGTTACGGAAAACAAGATGTCTAAAGTCAAAATTAGTAATCTTGTGCGGTTCCTACTAGAGAATGTGGCATTGATCTTTCCAGGCCAAAATCCTGTGTAAATTTTCGTCTTGCATCTCAGTCATGCTCTTCTCCAGAATACATTAACTTCATTTGACCTCATCTACTGATACTCATCACCAAAGGTCCTCTTTTTCATCATCATAATATTGTCTGTGTTCCATATATGTAAACTAAAAATACATTTTTTTTCTTAACTAATATTCCACGTATGTCCTTTCAACCAACAGGGAATCCTAGAGCTTCCAAGTTCGGGGATATTCTGTGGCGAAAGAAAGTGTATCACGTTGCTGTGAGTAAAACCTCAATATCTGCTATTGAACCAAATCGACTTATAAATGCTCATCCACTGAATATGTTTTTACATAACATTAGAAACATTTATCTAAAAACTGATTTATCAAAACTAGTCTTTGTGTGTCTGTGTATCATCTGGGTGACTTCTTTTGTTTAAAAATCAATGCATAAACGGTATTAAAAGTTCATTCATTCATAGACGAATATTCTGTCTAAAAACAGAATTCTGAGAGGGAAAACAACCTCATATGCTTTTAAAATATTATTTTGTTTAAATATCAGGGTTTTTTTCATATCAGTTAGTTAAATATAATTTTAATTATCAATTTTAACATCTTGTTTGGTTGAACAAAAAATGATGCAATTCAAGAGCCTGTTACGAAAACGAAGAAATTCTTTTTTTAAATTTTATTCACAGACAACATGTATTAAACAAATATATTAAAATAAAGTATTCTAATTACTATTAACTTACATTTATCGAATACTTCTTTCATAATTAACTTTTATCTATCAATATTTCTGTTATTTAGGTTCAAAATTTTGGAATAAAACTAAATCGTGAAATTTTTCTAAATTACGAAGAAAAAATTAAGAGCTATAATTAATAACATATATTATTAATGTTAAGTTATTACACATTAATGATCATAATAACATATGATAGAGGAAAGTAAAACCCTAATTTTTTGGGACATGCAAATCACTATATGTCTAGGATTTCATAAGGCCAGAGTTGATTACATTAGCAAAATAAACACACACACACCAATGAAGTAGTTGTGTTTTTTATAGAACAGAAAATGTTTCCCACTCCTCTTAAATGTAACAAAAAATTGAGGAGGACAGTAAATGGTGACTGGTCCATTCCCCCAAATGTAAACAGGCAAAACATGTTCATTGAATGATGTTAGGAGAAATCAAGCTGGAAGGAGATCTTGACATTAGGGTTATGTTCTCTCTACGGTTCTTAAGAACGTCTCATAAGTTTAAAACAGAAACCGAAACAAATACAACTTTATCTCTTTATATTAAGTTTCGCTCGCTAGCATTAATTGAGATAAAAAATTTTAGTTCAGCGTTTTTAAAAATATCTATAATAATGATTAGGGTTATAGCCATAGGGCTCGAGTTATACTGAAGTTAATCCCTTCAGCATTAAGTGGATACAAAAATGTTTGGAAACTTATAGCTAATACTTTTGTCCATATACGTCGAATTATTATTGCATAAGAGTCGACATCACCGACAACCTGTAGCATGCCACAGATTAATTGGGAAGAAAAAGTAATTTCTGATTCGACAGTAAATCCAATGTCTTTTCCTCCACAAAGCAAATACGACGCACAAATTAAGATAGAGAAATTCCGTGATGGATTTCATTTCGCAACGGCGGGGTCGTCCGTAATAAGGTTAGCAGTCGCAGAGGCTGAAAGTCCACGCGGTTACAGATAGGGGGAAAGATGAAAAAAAAAAAAAAAAAGGACAGAGACAAACGAAAGAGGAAAGGGAATTGTCACATGCGAGCTGGATGCGCGACGACGCAGAATTCGCGACACACAGGATAAAAAGGTACATCACTTCGTCAAGGACAGAACACCTGTTCTCGGTTACCCAATACGAGAAATATTGCACAATAGGCAGGGGAGAAGAATGCCGCGGAAAAATGAGTTGCGCGCAGAGAATAAAACAACAAAATAAAACAAAGAATTATATAAAAAAAACGAAAAGAAAAGTCACTCTTTTCCTCCAAAAATGCGTATGAAGGCCTTTTTTTCTTTCTTTCTCGAAAACTGAAAAGTTCCGGTGAGGACCAGTGTGACCTGGCGTCCTGCCAGAGATCGACTGACTTCCCCGTCTTCCAATATCTGACATGTCAAATGAGATGTTCTTTTTTGTTCGTTTATCGGATTAAAAGCGTTTTAGTCTAAAATCAGAGGAAAGTATTTATTGCTGTCTCCGAGCGAAATGAGCAAGGACATTTGCTTGATCTTTCGTACCTCTTGACTGCCAGGACAAAGACGCCATTATTGAGTCTCAGTTGCCTTGACCAAAAGCAATGACCTTAAGACATGGCTAAAACTTAACTAAGCAATTCAAAGGGATTGGATTTTTAAAGATTTCTATATTTATGATAAATTTTATCTAATTTTTCTAAATCAATTCATTGTTTTCAAACACGATAAGTGCTGTAGCGATACGATTTGATAATTTCAAAACACGATCAGATTAAGAAAACCAAGAGTTTGCACATAATTTTTGGAAAATTCAGGCCAAAGGTTAAGTTCGAATTTTTTAACCCAAATTTTCATAATTCCGACCAATAAAGTATAAGTAATTTTACAGGAAGATTACGAAAGAAAATATGATGGAGTTTCGGAATAAAGCATACTTCATTTGAAATAAAGGGAGTCTAACAAAGAAATTTTTCCCATCAATTAATAAGAGATTGTCATGCCATCATTTTTATACAAATTATAGAATAACCCAATTTCTCACTGGTCATGGCAACTTTAAAAGTTATCTATATAAATTTAACTTGTCTACAATGTTACTTGTGATTGTAACATTGGTGGCGAGGAAAATGTTGAACATTTTCTCCTAGTTCTAAGTTTGCTGGAGCAAGACAGAACCTAAGACTGGCTCTCCAAGCCATTAACATGAAGTGGCCTCCAGATTTTCATCAACTTGTTTCCATCAGAAGTGCTCTTGAAAATTTTTGTAAATTTATTATTCACACCTGTTAAATTTTCTTATTTTCTTTTTTTATAAGTTGAATACTTACTTCTGTAAGCCCCGTGTGATACTTTGTGGTGCACGGGGATTTTATAAATGCTCCAATAAAAAAAAAGTACAAGTAACACAGAAAGACATATGAGTGAAAATTTCAGAAACATATTTACATTATTTTGCGGATGAGGATGAGGCAGAATCGCACGAAAAATGCACGTAAATACATAAGCACTTTTTAAGTCCGAATTTGTTGTCAGGAAAGAAAATCTATTCTGAAAGTAATATTTTATGATTTCAGAAGACAATTGTTTTGGATTTTTAGGGGAACAAAAAAATCAAATGCACGCTTCTTTTTTTAAAAAGTTTTTATTCTATTTAAATGATCTTTATGTCCAATGGTTCATTTTATAAATCTTCTTAATATGTATAACTTTCCTAACTAAATATTTTCCTTCAAATTAATAGCTTTTCGTTTAAATTAGAAAATCTTTGTTAACAATTTTCTCTCCTCCATTCCTTATAAACGGTCCAATATCCGGGAGCAAACATAGTGGCTTGTCTTGAATGATTAACTCAAGAGCACTATAAAATTGCAGCTGTTTTTATCATGCCCAAGAACTATATACTAAATGGAATAACTAACTGCACAAAATCGCATAGTATTGCTTTTAATCGGAGACAACTTTAATAACAAAGATATTTAACTATTTGTAACGAAAAATAATTACGGAAACTATCATAAATGAGGCATTTCTAAAAAATTCCAACAGCGAAAAATGTCGATTAAATCTTTTGTTTGTAAAAAAATATGAGGTGAATTCAGAATCTAAATTCCGATTTCAATTTTTTATTGCAGAAACATTGCTTTCTTGATTTTACACATGAGGCGCCCACTGACTCACAGACAAACAACCGAAGTCATTTTTTAAATTCCTAAGTATTGTATTAGCTCATACGGTTTTTACTTATAGCACTTTTAACAAGCCTTCTGACAGAGAGCTGTCAGCGATTTCAGCCTAAATTAGCGTCCCTTGTTTTTTCAGGAGCACCAATTAGGGCCAAGAGTACAACTTAGCTACTTCATGCTTCACATTCGCTTACACAACCCCTTTTTACGGGGGGGGGGAGCCCATTCACACTACTCACAGATAGAACACTGAATAATATCCATGCCCAAATCGGGACTCGAACACGGGACGCTAAGATCAAAGAGAAGACACGCTACCTCAAAGCTGATGTTGAGCGTTTAAAATGTAGAGGGGGAAAAAAACCCTTGAATGGAACATCCTGAAATATGCGTTACTGTTTTTTCTGAATGGTATGATTATAACATTAATTGAAATTCAGAGACAAATTTAAGATTTGGATGAACAAAACGCGACTAGTGATTCGTTGGTATGGAGATGGATGTGGAGTTTCAATGAAAATGTTGAAAATGAAAAACGAAGTGGGCGACGGTCTTTGATAGATGATTTGCTTAGAAAAGTTACATAGTTTTTTTTTAAAGTTTAGTTTATTTATATTAATGTCCCGTTGTAAAGCAACACTAGGTCTATTTGAGGGCGGACCTCATAATTTTGAACCACGATCAGATGACGAGGATGACACCTAAGCTGATATCCCCCCTGTCCCTACCACACCACCGGGAAAATGTTTGGCCTGACAGATTTAACGTCAAAGGACCCCCTCTTACGACGGTTCGGTGGAATGGAGTCTCGAACATGAAACTCTCCAGTTCCGTAGCCGAGACCTAACCACTAGGTTACCGCGGGCAAAAGGTTAAACAGAACGTAATTGATAACGGAATATTCCTTACTACGACAGTATCAATGCACTTTCCACAAATTTCCCATTCATTTCATCATCGCAATCCACATCTTTCTATGACGAAGACATACAAAAGCTCTTACTCTATTAAGATGTTTCCAACCTTAAAACAATGGTAAAAAGTGTGTTGAAAAATAACCTAAGCAATTATATTTCATTATTCAACAAAAATGTTTTCCAATGTTCTTCATTAATTGCTTAGGAAAAGTTAATTTCTGGAAACATCTCGTAATTCAAGCTTCTTTGCATGTGTTGTATGTATGCACTGTTCTGCTTTATTAAATGCGAATTTCGGGTCGCGAGGAAAATTTGTAAGGAAACATGATATCAGATTTGTTGTTATTTAGAAGGTGCAACGGCAAGTGGAAAATATTCAATGCAGTTCATGAGACTATGGCATTTAGAAAACACTAAGGCCGTTAAATTTAGTTTCAACTTTCTTATTAAATCCATAAAGAGTTGCTACAAAAAAACTATTAACCCTTTAACTGTTTTCTTTTCTATCTAAGATGACACCCTTTATTTTTGGGAATATTTTCTTATTTTGATTCAAATGGAGATCCATCGAATACTTCACTTACCTATGTAGTCGAAGTAATTTTAATATTCAGTTATAATCATTAAGAATGGTTTATTTTTTGGTTACCATGCTCAAAATTCGATAAATCGATGCACGTGTGGCACTCGAGCAAAACTTGTAAGGGGTTAAAAGGTCACCAGACGAATATATTCAAAGGAATTTATTTTCATTTATCGGTAATGCAACGCTTAAATTTTTAAATTAACTTTTCAATACGGAGTCACAAGATGTTTTATATAAAATCAAGTTCCAACGACTTTATAGACGAAGCTTTACGCTTTACCAGTCCAGTTTACTGACGGTAAACGGGACAAATATCAAATCAGCCCAGAAAGTCAAAAGAGTGGGTCAAGGGGGTGAAACGTGCCTCGTCTGTAAAACCACATATCACCGATCATGGCTGGCAAGAGGGCATGGTACCATAATTAAGCTTTAATGCTTAAATCTCTCTATCAAATTTAGTGAGAATAACTAAGTGGAAAAGTATGCTTAGTTTGATTTAATGAAGGAGTCCATAGAATATCTGTGAACATAACAAAACTGCATATTAAACTCAATGACTTCTCTATCGAATCTGAAGATCGTTGAATAGTGTCATTTTAGTACGTTAAATTTAAAGATATGACAATGCCTTGACAAGTAAAATCAGTTAAGCGGCTCAGGTACATTTCTACTCCTCCATATTTAAAGAGAAAGATGTTTGAAAAGTATTAAAAGAAAACTAATAATTCTTTTCCCCTCACCTCAGATACCTAATAAATCTCGGAAAAACATTCCGACGACTATTCGAGTGCTTCAGAAATAATTCTGAAACATTCCACTTTCGGGGCGAACGAGTTTGAAAAAAAAAAAAAAATAATAATAAAAGCAGGCAAGAATTTCTACTCTTTTCTTCCTTTCTTTCTTTAATCTCTTTCCGAAAATCACCGCATCTTTAAGCCTTACCTTCCACTGTAAACAAAATAGTCGAAGAAAAGTAAAGGAGGAAAAAAAAAAAAAAAAAGAAGTAATAAAGAAGAAGAAAAAAAGGAACTCTTTCCCTGTTTCTGTTCCTCTCTCCACAAGAAGCTCATTCTCTGATGCGCCGAAAACTGCATTGACGTCACGATAGGTTCCACAGTCAAGCGGCGACGTCACGGCCAATTGCAACAACAACAGAAGGAATACGAAAGAACACATACAGATAAAAAAAGAAAAGAAAAGAAAGTAAAAGAGAAGGAGAATAAGATGAGTAAATAGGAACTAGATGGGGGAGTGGAGAAAGTAAAGGAAAGCTCCTTGACAAAAACGAGACAGCCAAGACAATGATTTTTCTTTTTACTCCCTTCTCCCAGAGCCCAATGTCAGCTCTCTTATTTCACAAGACAGCCCCGGGTTTTCCATTTTATCTGGTGATTCTTACCCACTCCGTTACCACCGCCACCACCCCCACTAAATCACGATCACACACGGAAACGGAGAAGACACGTTTCTCAGAGTTAATCCTTCGGCCCGATAGAAGTGCATTAAGAAATGCACTTCGAGATTCTCCTTTTCCTATTAAGTGGACGGTAAAGTAAACGACGCATAAAAGAAATGTGCGGACAAGTTTTGCAGAGTAAGAATTCGCATTTCGTTCAAGAGAATCGGCGGTCTGGTGGGTTAAGTCGGTAAGAAGAGGAATTTTATTTGCTTACATAAAGTAGAAAGATTGAAGTCAATAGAAATCTTACAGTGGAGCTTTCGGGAGAATCAATATAAAGTCGATGGAATAAATGTGTCGAAATTTTCCTAACTCAACAGATGTGGTCCAGTTTCCCTAATAAGTTCCTCCAAGCAAAATGACGCTTTTCTAAGTTTGAATTAACATTTAACTCACAAGTCATATGGTAATTATTTTCGGATTTACTTCTTAAAACTGGAATTGGGAATTGAATGATACAGTTTGTCCAGTAAACTGGACATATATCAAAGAATCACGGGAAACCGCAAAAGAGGGGAACGTGACTCACGGGTCACCATTCTGCAGACACACAGGTCGTAGGAACGCCACTTCAGAGTTAAGTTTGTTTAATATTAATGCCTCGTTGTAAAGGAACACTAGGGCTATTTGGGGACAGATTTCGTAATTTTGAACTACGATCAGATGACGAGGTCGACACCTGAGCTGGCACACCTCTCTCCACACCA
Organism: Argiope trifasciata; assembly: GCA_026543055.1. NCBI lineage: Eukaryota > Metazoa > Arthropoda > Arachnida > Araneae > Araneidae > Argiope > Argiope trifasciata. Next base: position 1,998,941 of record JAPMOQ010023706.1, read on the forward strand.
GCGAGAGGACGTTTGGCCTGACAGATTTAATGAGCAAGATTCCCTCACACGATGGTTCTTAGGTGGAATCGAGTTTTGAACTTGAAACCCTCCGGTTCCGAAGCCGAGACCTTACCAATTCGATGGATGGTAAAGTAACGGCGCATAAAGAAGTTTTGTAGAGTAAGAATTCGCCTTCCGTACAAGAGAATCGGCAATCTTATGGGTTAAGTAGCCAGAAGAGGATTTACTTGCTCACGTTAAGTAGCAAAATGGAAGCCACTAGAAAAAAAGTGAACTTTAGAGAAAATCCCGATGAAATAAATGTATTTAAGTTTTTCTTCATGATATCTTCTCACAATAGATGCGGTCCCGTTTCCCTAAAAAGTTCCTCAGAGAAGGATCGCTTCTAAAAAATTTAGGTTAACATTCCACTCATAAGTTACACGGCATTTATTTTGGCATTTCCTTCTTAAACTGAAATCGGAAACTGGATGAGAATTGTGGCATTGCAATATCCTCTAGAAACTTTTAATGCTGTTATTGCTGCTTATGGCATTTGTCATAGATAAGCCCAAAGAATAAGCATGCGACCTTAAGCCGATAGAGCATCTCTTGTTTCCGTAGCGTCCTCTAGGGCCGAAATTACGTCTTAGCTTCTCGTGCGCTACAACGCCTTTTACGGGACTGACTTCATGCATTTTATTCACTTATCTACAGATCATAATGAAGACCTGAATCAAAGAATAGTCATCTATGAACTAGTAATCTCAGTGGCCCTGTCTCCACATGGAGGATTTTGTGGCTACAAAATATTTATACGTGTACCAGCCACTACGCACTCGGGGAGTCTTCGGTCAGCGGTGTTCGAACCCACAACCCAATGAATACGAAACCAACGTTCTGCCATCCCAGCCCCTAGAAACTTCAAAATCAAATTAATGACAGAATTGTATAGTATCAATGGCCTACCCAACCACCACGAGAGCTGGGGTGGTGAAACAGAATATCTACTATTTGACTGCAATTGTCTCTGGTAAATACTCTCCCCCTTCCAAAAGCCCTAAGTGCCAAATTGCAGATGTGCTTTTCCTAATTTCCAATATTAACAGTCATTAGATATAGTTTTTATATTTTAGTTGAAAATAAGAAAATCATATTTTAAGACATAAAAATTCACGGAATAAATTTGAATGAATAAAATAATTAATGAGACGAAACTACCTATTCATCATTAAATGCTATCTAAAATCGTGGGATTAAATATGACTCAACAACCATTAATTACAGCAACTGACTAATAGACTTCGCACAAATAAAAAGCATCAAATGGGATTAAAAATTTTCAAGCTTTAGCACTTAGAAATCGATATTCATTTCTGGTTTTTAAAGCGATATTTTACTATTAGGATATTGATGGTCATAAAAAACAAAGACTTGGGCAAATCATGAAACACAACGCCACGTAAATCGACCCACCAATTTTGAAACTGGTCAGAAGTAGCGTGGCGTGGCAAGGAAGGCTGGATGTTCGATTTCCATTACTCCAAGTCACTCTTCTTTATGCCGGCGTCCTCGCATAAGGGTAGCGTATCTTCCCCGTGATCTGGGCTTCCCGGTTCGGGCATGGTTGTTCTTCCGTGTTCTATTTGGGAGTTGTGTGAATGCGCCCCCTTGTAAAAAGGGGTTGTACAAGTAGTCAAGCCGTACTCTTGGCCCTAGTTGGCGCTACTGAAAAAACAAGAGACGCCTCATTTCGGCTTAAATCGATGACAGCATCTGTCAGCGGGCTTGTATAGTGTCATTAGTCACAACAACGACAACTTTATATTTTTTCAATATTTATAAGCATAAAAAGTATTTTTGCAAGTGTTTGGAGCAAAAAGATTTTAATAATAATATTTTATATAAGAATTTTCTTTAAAGAATTCGATTTCAACCGACGTTCTTTGATGATTTATTTTTCACAATCATTTTCAAAAAATGAGATCAAGAGAGCTCTCATCTCATGAATCATTTCCGAATTAAGCTTCTCTAGTTACGAATGATATACCAATGATATATTTAAAGATAGCAGAATGCTGGTCTTTTCCTTTGGGAAACTAATAAACCCAAAGAATTTTGGAATAAATTAAAAGATAGGACATAAAATCCGCAGATACAAGTAAAAGTAACATTAAAGTTAGCTAAAGTAACTTTAAACTATCAAGTAAAGATCAAAATGCGCCCATAAAAGTAGCTTGGAAACAAAACGAGAATAAAACGATTAAATCAATTAAATCTAATCAAAGTTATTTAATATTTAATCGTGCTGCCATCTGTAGATGAGAAGAAATATAGACTGATCTTTTTATATCAATTTAAGCCTTTTACATTATTTGTGTGGCAGGATGAAAAGGGTATAAGATAACAGAGATAAGAAATAATTATAATAAAAGTAACTAAAAAGGTACTTGAAAGAAAGTTAAAAACAGGTAAGGACCTATTTTCATAAAGTTCTATTATACCGTTTATTGCTTTCCAGGTATTATTTTGGAAATACAAATGTCACGTAAAAGGAAACTTAAGGTATCCGACTACGTTCGGAAATTTTTTTTTTAATTTTTTTTTTCTATTATTATTTTTTCCTTTTAAGGTGCATTGTCAATTCTAAACACTAAAAAATGCAAAAATCTGAAAGTATAACATTTGAGAAATTGGAAAATTTATAGTCAATTTTAGTGAAATTTAAGCAAAACGCTTAACACTCTACACAAAAAGGTAATGCAGTCATCCTATTTTTCTTTGTACACGAGTTATAGAATATAATGGTGAATGAAATGAACCAAAATCTAAGAAACATTTCGAGACGCAAAGAAGTTGTGAGTAAAAATATATGTATATATGCATTTTCCCACAAATTCACAGCTTAATTTTTTTAAAAAAACCTCTGTAAATGAAAAAATCACTTTTGGTTCATTTCATTGCCCATATTATTTAAAACACACGCTGAAATTTCTATTTAAAAACCTCTATTAGTTTTTATGACATCACGTTAAAGGGTGGAGAATTTTTATAAAACAATGTTTGGAGAAAATTGAAGTTAAAAACAAATTTTAGCTGAAAAAAAAATGCATGACCCTGGATGATGTGTCAGGTCTTCCTTTTCATAGAAAAGATAAAATGTTTTGCAAAGAGGAAAGTCTGAACTACATAAAACAATAATAATAAATTTGCCAATGTGATCTATTAAAAGTGTTCTTAACGTAGTCGTATACCTTAAATAACTACCTGTTATATAAAACCTAAGAATATGAACTGAAGTGAAACTGAAATAAACAGTTTACTTAAGATACAGAAAATGGAGTGGAGTAAAAGGAGGGGGAAGATTACACATAAGGATCAGAAACGGAAACATTTTGAAACAAAGACCACATTTTCACAAATAAACACCTGCCATCAAATATATCAGAGGAAATACCAATGTCGAAAGTAAGGTCGAAGATATGAAGATCAAAGATAAAAAGAAGAAAACGTTGTTACAGTTGGCAAAATAGATATCGCCTGAATAGATATCTGAAGAATTTTCTTAGGGCTGAATTACATAATACAGTTTTTAAAGTTAAATATGATTTATCACTTTATCCCATATTGATTTTTTACAATTTTTTGGCTCGTATTCTAGATATGAAAAGTATTGACTTGAGAATTTCGGAAATAAAAACAAAGTTACAGAAAAAAATTTAATAAAAACACGATATTTTGAAAAAAAAAAACCATTTATATTAATGAATCATTTTAATTATTTTCTTTTCTTAGTTTTAAATGTACAGCTTATATTTTTTAATATTATAAAATCTAGAAATTATTAAATGTTTTTATTTATTTTGAGATTTTTTACGAGGTTGCACTAGAAGCACAGAATCGAATTTTAATCCAAGGAATTAGTAATAATTAACTTCAAAATATATTAAAGTAGTCTAATGCCTTTGAGAAAGAAAAAAAAAAAACCTGGACTTATTAAGCAGAAAATAGAAAAATTCAAAATTCCATACGTTACAATCATGAACAATATTAAGTGATATACAATTTTTCAAAAATGACTTTTAGGAAATTTCTTATTTATTCCTTTTTAACTATCTGTTCAAACGCTAGATAAATGTTCATGCTGTGTACGTATAAATGTAAATAAATACACGTATTAATATAAATAAATTTTCGGCTACTGTTTGCTTTCAGATACGAAAATCTCCAAATTCTTGAGTATACCTGATTTATATTTTGAATTCATTAACCCATTTATGCCTAAGGTTAAAAAATTCGAATTTTTGCATGAAAATTTCTATACGTTAGGTAAAAAAAATATAACAATAATAACTTTTATGTGAGGGGTGTTCCAAAAATGAAACAGGAGGCATAAATGGGTTAAGAAAGAATTAGATTATTGATGGAGACATTCCTTTTTCACCAAACAATATTTAAAATGCCACACAAGTTTCGAATTAAAATAAAATGGGAACCAAATCTCAGAAATTAAAAAAATAGCGAAGTATAAAATCGCATAACAAAGAATACCGGGTATGTGCTCATTTTACTCTTTCATCCAGACGGATAAAATTTCGTATACGGTTTTTATACCAAATTTGTAGATTTCTACCGAATTTCAGTAAAATCTTGTGATTACTTTTAAAACTTCCACTGGAGTAACCAATGACATGAGACATTTTCTTCCACAAATATCAATAATTGCTCTAAATGCTTCCAAACATGGAAATTCTATATTTCAATCTTCCAAGTGTTTTAAAAGATGTCTTGAGAACACAAGAAAGCTCCAATTATATGTTTCTCATCTATATGAGCGTTCAATCACAATTGCAATTCAGTCTCTGCCATTACAATAAAATACTTCGTTTATAAGATGCGACGACGCAAAGCTTAGGAAATAGATCATTCTTCCTCCTGTTCTAAAAATGTTTTGATTCAGTAATTATTTCTCCGTTTCTATCAACAATAGGAAGACTTTTTTCCCTTTAGATATTGGTATCATTATGCGGAAAATATTGATAGCTTAATAGTAAGTAAATTGTCTAATATTAATTTAAGTACATAAAAGCATGCGAAGAAGCTATTTCACATTCCTTTAAAGACACCGTGAGCTATACTGAAATAATTCGAAATTTTTTGAAGAAAAAAAAACGTATTTAATGAATTTCTATACTCAATACCAATTCATAAAACAGATAAAGATTAAAAGGATTAATTAAATTATTTATTGTTTAACACTTTCAATCCGAGGGATGGAAGCTGCTTCGAATCGCTTTTTTTTAAACATTTATTTCTTCCCTCTCCTCTTCTATTTTATTTCACGTGTCACTAAATTCTTTCTACTTTCTATTTCTCAGATATTTTTTTCCCCCCACCAAATAAATTAACACACTACCATTTGAAAAACTGTCTTTTTGAACATTTAGCAAAAAACATTCTAATGGAAATGAAATCTAACATAGTTAAAATACATGTACAAATTCATTTTTAAATTTATTGAAATATTTTACCCGAACTGTTTATAAGGATAATTACTAATTTTAAAGTTAGGATTTCTATGTTCTCTGAATTATTTAATGTTTATTTATAATAATTATGATTTTACCTGGCATCAGCGCAGAGACATAAACAAAGATCAACTAGTCGTGATGATCGCAAGTATTATAGGGCGCGTGGTAAGAAAGTGATGCAAAAATTAAGTACTTCAAAGCACTTTTTAAGCACCACAACCAGAAAGATTAAGCACCTTCGTACATGTACGCATATGTCAACCTGCGTATTTTCTAATCCTAAGTTATTACCTGTTTTATTATAAAGCATAATTTTCATTGAATTTTTCAAAATTAATTTTAAATGTGCATTTTTTTTAAAAATTTTAATATTTATTACTGTATTTTTATAATATTTGCTCGATGTCTTCTATTGCAAAACAAATAATTTCTTTGTGGTTTTGACAAAAACAGAAAATGAAAATTTAAAAAAAACTATCATTACCAAAAATTTAAGTCTTTTATAAGAGGACTATTTCGAACACTACATGTAATAGAAGTTCAGCGTTTTTCGAGTTGCAACCAGTTCGACATATTTTGTCTTTCTCTCTTTCGGAATGGCCATTTCAATACGGAGCCCAATATTGAAAAAACGATACAAAAAAAAAAAAGTCCATTAACCATTATCGCTTTGATCCCTTCATCGAATGCTTTCATTTCGTCGGTTTTCTCGTTACCTATATCCAGCAAACAAATATTTATGACTTATCTATTTAGCGTATTAATGAATGCGAAAACAAAAAAGAAAATTTAATGCTAAAAGAAAAAAGAATATCTTCTTTGCACTTATGGAGAAAATTACGCACTTTACGACCTTTCTCCCAAAATTAAGTACTTTTAATGTGCTTAAAAATAGTTTTCAAATTTAAGCACTCTTCATGACGATACACATCCTGTATTATGTTTATATTCGTTTGATTCACACTAAGAATACGCACTATTAAGGAAAATATTAAAAATTTTGTCTGTTAATTTGTAAGATCCATCAAAAATATTCTATTTTATACCAAACCTTTGATCCACCGATTTGTCGTCATTCGATCATTGTATTTGCTGTAATGAGTCATCTGTCGTTTCCGAGTTCAGTCAGTGGGCGGAAACTACGCCCTCTCCCAACATTCAGAGGTTTCGTCCTAACACTGATAAAATACCGCATCATTCATATTGGGCGGCGTTAATTTACAATCGAACAACCGAACTTCTAGTTGGTTTGGTTTAGTTTAGTTTAGTTTAGTTTTATAAACGTCTCCTTTTGAAGCAACGTTAGGGTTATTTTGGGACGGACCTCGTCATTTTGAACCACGGTCAGATGATGAGGACAACACCAGAGCTGGCACACCCCTCTCCACACCAGCGGGAGGACCTATGGCCCCGACGGATTTAACATACACCAGATCCGCTTACACGACGGTTCTTCGGTGGAATCGGACCTCGAACTTGCAACCCTCCGGTTCCGAAGCAGTGACCTTACCACCATGCCACCGAGCTTCTACTGAAGCGAATTGTAAAGATAACGAAATAAAGATGGTTTATTAAGTTTCAACCATCTAGCTCAAAGCCTTTTAAAATTATCTTTGTCACAAAAAGAGAGATTGACTTTAAAAAAAATGTGAATCTGTCCTCGAGTTTCAAAAAAAATGGAATTCGGTGAATCTCCATTTTTCAGAGGTCCTCTAGTTCTAAAAAATGCAGATTCATTAAAATCTCGAGTTCGAGTTGTGACGATTACTATACTTTGTCTGTACTACGTATACAAGAAAGTAAAAAAATCGCATTGAGTTTTTAATGGTCGACGTGCGATGTGACTTTATTCCAAGGTTTTGCAATTTGAAATATTATATGATTAGATTCCCCACAAATGATGATTGTTCAATAAGTTCAAGCACAATATCAAGAAGAATAAAAGAGCAATATTTCTAGCCCGATTCCGGTGTTTTAAGCTAGCTGTTTTTTCTGCTATTATTCTAACCATCAGGCTTCTAACTCGCACGAATTTTGAGATTTATGTTAGGAGAACGGAGCTCTTAGATTCGTTAGTTTTTTTATGTAAATAGCAGCTTGTGCGGCGGCAAAGGCTGAACAACCGTAAATCAGACTCTGCCCATGTGAACGCGGTGGTGGTGGTGGTGGGTTTAATGCCATTAAGTCAAACCAAGCCGGAATGAGCGGAGCACTTTCGAATTAAGGCAAGTGTGCGCCCTTCGTTGGTAATGAGCACCGTTCAAGTGAAAGTACGACTTTATTCGAACACACACAACACAAAACCTTTTTAGGGGGCGGTCGAACTCATTCATCCATCTGCAATTCAGAATTTAGATTCAAGGACCGACTCCTCCCTGATTCACAGGTATAATTTGTTATGGGAACTTGGAGGACGTTGCAGTCACGACCTATTTAGTGTGCCCCAACTGCCATTAACCAACACGGCGGTCTTTGGCCGGGACGAGGACAGAACTCACTACCTTTCGGTTATGAGACTGATGCTCTACCAACCAGGATACCACGACCCACATACACAAACTATCAGTAGCGGTTTCAGATAGTTTGAGGTCTTAGGCATGGTTCATTGTGAGTTTATCTTATTTTAGCACATTTTAATATGCTAATAAATTATTTCACGTCCAAATTTTTATCTTATTTTTTTGTAATTATGCATTTATTTATCATTACTATTTCAGTCTGCTTGGCATCCGCTGCGAGCAAGATATCACTGAAGTAGATTTTCGCTTTTTCTCATAAGTGTTCGAATAACTAATTAAACTCAATGAAACATATATGAGCCTCATCTATTTGTACTTCATCAAGTACCAATATTATTATTATATTTTATTATGCATATATTTTGTATTTTTCACAAACTTATTTATTCTGCAACTATGAAAATGAAATTTTAACATAATCCTAATATTTAACCATTCATATTATTCGTATTTTCTACAAACCTATTTTTTTTTTTTTTTGCCAACTAAGAAAATAAAGTATTAATATTATAATAATATTTTATCATTAATATAATTTGTCTTTCGAACAAACTTAATTATTTGGCGGCTAAGAAAATGCATTTTTTAATCGACCTGTATTCAACCTTTTCTCAATCAAGCAGTCTAGGTTGATATTGGGTCTGCCTAGCCGGATTAGTTTAGTTATATAACGTCACTAGGGCTATTTAGGGATGATGGACCTGGCAATTTCGAACTGCGGTCAGATAAAGAGGACAACAACTGAACTAGCACCTCCGTTTCCTAACTTCCACACCACACCAGTTAGAGTGGGATTTAACGAGCATCAAAACCGTCTACATGACGGTTCTTCGGTGCAATTGGATCTCGAACCAGAAACCATCTCGTTCCGAAACCGAGACCTTACCACCAGGTCATAGCGGCTTCTACCTAGTTGAAAATCCATCACTACAATTAGCTAAATGGATGGAATGAAGCTTTCGAGATTCGAATTTAAGTTCAGCGTCAAATTTTCGACCCAGTCCGTCAAAGGGTTGATAGATGTTGGTTTGCATGTTTGTGAATGTGTAAATATGGTAATTCGATAATGCGATAGTTTATATTGCGAACATTCATGAATTTAGTAAATTTTATTACATAAAATGTTCTAAATTTGTGAGATCTAACAGATGGTCAAAAGAAGGTTTTCTTTACAGAAAAAGCTTCAAACTGTCAAAATCCGACTGTGGTTCAAAATTACTAGGTTCGTCCCAAAATAGTCCTAGTATTGCTTTACAACGGGATGTTAACATAACTAAACTCATACTGTGATAGAAGCAGAAAAAGCTTCATACTTCATAAAGAAACAGAAAAAGCTTCATACT
>JAPMOQ010023706.1:2008325-2021677 GCA_026543055.1 Argiope trifasciata
CAGAAAAAGCTTCATACTTCATAAAGAAACAGAAAAAGCTTCATACTCTCTATGCACACGAGGAGGTTGAAGGAAGAAACTCCAGCTGATTTCAAAAATGTTATATTTGCATCATGAACATCGGATAAATTTAATTATGAAAATATAATTCTAAATCAAACAATTTACAACTTCCCACATTTTTTATTTAAGTTATTTATTAGAAATCTCAAGTAAGAATGTTTCAAATTTTCCATACTGAAATGAAAACATCACATAGTTTTTCTATTTGTCTATCGCAAGGTTTCTTTACCATAAATCAAATAGAAATGTTACAAAATTACAGCTCTTCAATCACAAGAAAACATAAAAGGCCATCTTGCAGAAATGATAAGAGACGAATTCTCACTACATCAATCCTTCTGAGCAAATGATTGACGAGGCCAGTGCTCGCCGAACAATAATAATTCTTCCTTTTTCGTCGCCAATATACGGGCAACAGGCGATCCAATTGCGGTGGAAATTTTTTTGAAAAACATGTGCTGCAGGTGGTTTATATGCAAACAGTGAAACACACGCCAGCGAGTCTGTCGCAAAGATACGAATAAGGATGCAGAATAGGAAAAAGGGGTGGCAGAGAGGGGTGGGGGAGAATCAACAGACACCTGTTGCAGCGAGTCGCGCGCGTGCGAGCAGCTTCCGGATCAAAATGAAACGTCACAGGAAGTGACGTGAGTACGAGAGATAAAAAATATGACCGAGAAGTTTTAATCTTAACCCTTTGGAGACCGAGGAACGCGAGTGTGGAAATTTGGAACGTCAGGACAGATTATTTATAGGTTGAACTCAACGAACGCAGAGCTAAAATTAGTTGGAAAAGGACTGCTTTAGGGAAGAAATGTTAGAGAAAAATAAGTCCAACGAAGCATCGCATTCATTGTAATACCGAACGTTAAATGATGCAACAAGCAATTTGTAAATGGAGTTATGATAATAAAAATCGCTTTCTCAAAATATTTATAGTAATTAAATAAAGTTTTTTTTTTTTTTTTTTTTAACGTTTAACGCAAGCAAATTTATTAAATACTGAACTCATGCATTATTTTCTTAAACAAGAAAATAGAAATGGTTTTCTATATGAAATAGAAATATTTAATAATTTTTAATTAAGATTTCATTTGGTGTGTTGACCTATAAAAATTAATATTGAAGGCATTAGTTCTCATTAGAAAAATCATGGAATTATAAAACAATATTTATGAAATTAAACAGCCTCAATTTGCATTTGTTTTGTGAGTTATTACATGCCAGCTTGTTATATGCTTATTTTAATCTACAAATAAAAGAAAAAAACAAAATTTTCAAAGTATTCCTTTTTCTCTCTTTATTTTTCTCAGCTTTCAAACAAAGTTCTTTATAATCATCATTTTATTTCTTATAGAACCCATTTCTTCAAAAGCAATGCTAAAAGAAAAAAATCGCACATTTTATTATTGAAATTCCAGAGCACCCCCCCCCCCTCCAATCTCCATCTAATTCATTTACTGATAACTAATTTTAATAATAAAATTTATTAATAATGAGCTTCGAAGTTTATGCACCAAAGTGAGCAGAAATCTAACATACATAAAATAAATATGCGGTGGACGTATGCCGCATTAACATTTATTTTATAAAATAATTTAAAACATACGACGTATTTGGTAAAAGGTAATACTGAAAAAAAAAAAAAATGAAGTTTTATTATACATTTTCGACGGATCAAAATGGGGATAGTTTTAAAATGTCACCCATACTGCAAAGCTACTTTTTTTTTTTTTTTTTTTTTTTTACTGAAAGAACAAAGATGAAATGAATATATGAATGTTAAAAAATGGTGCGGAGGATGGGGAAAGATGCGGTCTCTTCTTTTAATTACAAGGTCAGAATCTTAAGTCCCGGTGGCTCTACACATCTTTTATAATTCAAGTTAAAAATCTATTCTTAGGATTTAAAATTTTCTAATTAGAATTTGATTCAAGTTTTGCTATGCACAAAATATGATTATTATATTATACAATAATGAAATATATTATTAAATACCCTTATTTAATAACCTCAATTCCATAAGATTCTTCTAAATATGATCGAATTACGTTCGTGAAAAAGTGACCTGACATCTTGAATTATTTTGGACAATTTCTGGACATTTTCAAAGCTAAAATTCCTCAGCAATAACTATAACACCTAATTGAAGATAATGATGATCAATTTAGTATATTCACAAAACATCAACAACAACAAAAAAAAAAAAAAATAAGAAAGGAAAAGAACGAAAGAAAGAAGAAGCTCCGACTTGGAACAATCGAAACATTCTGAATAAATATGTAGAAAATTTCTCATTATTTACAGAATTGTGTGGTGCAGCAGTAGCAAATTATTTCGGAAATGGACGGGAAAAGCAAAAAAAAAAAAAAAAAAAAAAAAAAATCAATATATACATTTAAAGTATAGAGAAATATTGTGATCGTCAAAAAATTCGAAATTGGGACTTTGACAATCTCCCCGTTTTTAGAACTCTCTTCAGTTCGAAAAATACATTCTTGTAAAATGCCAGCCAGCAACAAAGATAATCAAAAACAATTTCAGCTAAATGGTGAAATTTCTTATATAATCTTTACACCAATGTTTTGAAATTTCATTTCAATTTTGCGCAAAATCCATTGATATATCTATCGGTCTGCTTGGATATAGTTTACAGGATGACTACAAAACAAAAATCTCTATACTGATAAAATTCAGTTAATATCTACGGTGTAAAAACCCCATCAAATTTTGAGCAACATGGGGATTTGGCGCCCCCAATGTAATAACCGTTAAATGCCAAACGCGATTACTCAAAAACGTACTGATTTAAATGCTTCAAATTTGGTATGGGATTTTGTGACTACAAGAGTAGTTTTATGGCAAAGTTTTGCTTCACTCGGTTGGGAAGAATGCACCTGAAACTAAATTTCGACTTCCAGATACTTTTAACCACATACTAAGTATTATTTGACAAATAAATCGCCAAGGATGGCACAACAGATTCATGAAAAACGCTTAATTCACATCAAAGTATATTTCGTAATAATTCCATGCTAATGCCGTGCAAGGAATTCTATGGGATAACAACTTTATTATAGCAGGTATGCAAGAAAGTTCTGTTGGGATCACTCTTGCTTGTTTTATTTCCAGTGAAGGGTCAGTAGCACATTTATTTAAAATTTAATGTGCAATATATTTCAATATTTACAAATTTTGGTGTTGATTTTTTTACATAGATAAACGATGAAAACATGAAAAGAAATTATCAGTATTTCCTACTCCCTTCTTTAACATATTTCGGAAGTTTTAGACGCGAATAATAGAGAGCAGGGAAATATAAAAATGGGAATAATATCAAGTAGAAAAAATGAAATAAAGTTAAAATAAATATATAAAAATTAAATAAAAGAGAAGACGTTAACATGGCATTAATATATAATAGCAATCAACTAGGAAGCAGAACAGAAAATTTGTAATAAACCATAATTCAAGGTCATTGAAAATAATTCTCTGTTAAATAATTCTCAATGTAATTTCAAACATATTTAAAATCAAAATTCAAATATAAAAATTGCGAAACTTCTGGATGAGACATCACAGCAAGATCCGTGTTTCTGATTTAATTCATCAGCCATGATTATATCACCTTTTGTGTTCATTATAGTCTTTGTAACCCTTCACACAATTTAAGGGAAATAATACCAGCCTTAGAACATTACCTAATAAAATGTTCTTTTTATCACATCTTAAACAATGGGGAAAACACGTGAGTGGGAAATTTGAAGAAACAATGATACTGTTTTGATTCGCATAATAATATTTAAATGCGCAGTTATAAATTGTGGTTATTTATTTATTTAATTGAAAATTTCATACACATTAAGAAACCAGTAAAAGTGGTCTTTCAAAAACTTTCTTGTACACCTATTGATAAAGGCATACAAGAAATGTACAGAGTATGTCTTGCACGACATTGAAGTACAACAACAAAATATTTATCTTTGGCGTAAATGTCGCAGTTTTACTTAATCTATCACCCGGTCCTTGGTGATTTTTGGGGCCATGACTCTCTCTCTCTCTGACAGTAAATAGAAACGTGTTTCAGATGCACTTTTCTGTACGGAATGAAACAAAAATTTGATAAAAAATGCACTAGTAATCCTAAAATCCCAGACCATATATAGTTTTTATTGACGCATTTATAAAATCCACGTGCACTACCAAAGTATCACATGGGGTATTCAACACATAACAAAAGAAAATAATAAAATTTACCAGTTATTAAGGATTAATATAGGAATAAAATAAATAAGAAAAAATAAGTTAAGAATAAGAAAATTTAACTGGTGTCAATAAATTTACAAAAAATTTCCAAAAACACTTCTGGTGGAAACAAGCTGAGGAAAATCTGGAGGCCACTTTATATCAATGACTTGGAGAGCCAGTCTTAGGTTCTGTCTTCCTTTGGCAAACTTGGAACACAGAAGGAGCACATGTTCAACATTTTCGTCGCTACCAATGTTACAATAGCAGGTAGACAAGTTAAATTTATATAGATAGCTTTTAAAGTTGCCACGACCAGTGAGAAATCGGGCTATTCTATAATTTGTATAAAAATGATAGCATGACAATCTCTTATTAATGGATGGGAAAAATGTCTTTGTTAAGCTCCCTTTATTTAAAATGAGGTCTTCTTACTATAGTCATTGCCTTTTCGAGTTACTGCGTTTACTAGCGACTTAAAGTACAGACCAACAGACGGTTAGTTACTGATTAGATTTAGATCAAAATGAGATAGGTGTCCACACTATAGATGTTAATACAGTGTTCCAAATTATATCCATTCAGCTCTTTTCGCACCGAATGGAATTTGCTGAAAATTTGATAGAGTTCAACAAAAACGTTACAGACCATATACCAGACTTCGTCCATCCAGTTCAAATTGGTTCCAAGTCATCTTTGAGACAGGCAGGCAGACATTTTCAAAACACTGTGTTTTTCGGAAGCTGGGAATGCTAAATTATGGAGATTTGTCAAATCCTTGAGGGAGTTATGGTGGAATGTAGATTATTATGATCCGTACAGGACGTATGTTACTGGTAACATTTCTTTAATAATCAGATTCATACACTTAACAAGCACAAATACAAGACATTCACGCGCGCAGCTTGACAGATCTCATTCTAATTACACTCTCAATGCATTATGGGATGGCCTAATCAGGCATCGCCATCTAGTATCCAAAAGAGAAGATAAGAGTGATATAACTGCTAGAATTCAAATTTTTTGAAGACTATTGTAGTTTCTGTATACAACGAAGTAAAAATCATTAATTTATGTACGTTTAACAATTTATACATTTGTCATATATGTTAACATATTTTTTTAAAATATAATTTTAGACAATTATGTCGAGGCCGAAACCGACTATCTTGTAACGAATTAAACTATACTTGAAGAAAAGTGAGCAAGCATTGTATAAAAAAAAAATTATCTCCATAAAAGCCTTGTAATTCATATTAATGGTATTTTCCCTGATTTTTTCGTTATAATACATTAAGATGAAATAAACATTTATTATGATAGAAAAATAAAATTTTAATAAAAATATAAATTTGCATTATAAAAGGCAAGTAACAAAACTCGTAACGTTTATACCAACGACTTTCGGCAAAGAACTTAATGTTTACATTAATATTTTTTTATTATCTCCTTTATATGTTCTTCATTGATATACTATTGATATATTTTATATAATATTGAAAAATAAGCAATAAGAGCCAAGTTAAAAAGTAAAATAACGGAATCAAAATTAAATCAAATAGAAAAAGAATCCGGTCTAAAAATTTCTTCAAGGGTCACCCTCAGGCAGGAATACAAAAAAGGAATTTTTTCTAAATACAATGATAGTTTTTAAAAAATTATTATTATTTTTAATTCAGTTCGAATCCAATAAAATTTTTACTTTCGATTCCAATAATTAGCTTCGTTTCGTTTCCGAAATAATTTAAGTTTAGGCTTGTTTCATAAATTGGATTAATTTCATTATGCTTTTATTTCTGTTTACTTTTTGTAGCTTAATTCCGAAATAATTTTTAGTTTCTATTCCGACATAATCTAGTTTCGTCTCCAAAATAATTTAATTTTTTTAATGCTTTCTGAAAATTGATTTTAATTGCTTAATGCTTTTATTGTAGAAATATTACACTGATATATTACTACTATAAACTCTTTATTGATTACACCAACAAACAGTACTATACAAAAATACACAAAAGAAAAGATGAAATGGAATCTAACAATAAGCACAAAAGCCAATCATTTCGAGATGCAATAAATGTGTCAACATATTTCAGTGAACCCAGATATAAAAACCACTCAATTTTATAAAATAATCAAATTAAAAAGATATATCACAACGAGCTCACTCAACAGCTCGATTTATCATGCTGCTTTACGAACTGGGTACAAAGCTGGCGAAAAGAAAACAAATTCGAGCCCATTTTCGATTCCCAGTGTTTGCAACCACCGTGACATTTCAGAGATTAGCGAGCGACTTGTTTGCCATTCACAGCAAATTCGGCCCCGCTTTTTATTGGCTCGTACGATATCACTCGCTGCTCCAGACGTCAGAAAACACCGAAACACGGAAGAATCCGATTCGCATCCACCTGTCTCAACAAAGGGATGACAAAACAATTTCAAGGAAAGTGGAGTCGGTTTTTCGTTTCTTTTCATTCCACCGTGCCGTTGATGCAACCCATCAGAGAGGGAATTGTGGTGAATCAACAGGTCTTACGCCAGCATCCTATGATAGATTTTTTTTTCAATCTTCTTCATTTAAAAACCAGTTACTGATAACTAAGAAGGTCAACTCGGAACTTCTTAAAAATTGAAAAAAAGCTGACGCAAAGTATGGTGTTGGGTCTAATGCCACTTGGTCATACCAAGCCCGAATGAGCGGAGCTCTTTCGAATGAAGGCAGAAGGGCGCGCCTTTCGTTGTTAACGAGCACCGTTAAGGTTAAAGCACGACTTTGCTCGAACACCGTTAAAGCACGACTTTGCTCGAACACACACGACACAACCCTTTTTAGAAGGCGGTTGTGCTCATTCATACACCTTTAAGTCAGAATTTAGATTTAAAACAGAGACCGACTCATCCCTGATTCAATACCCACAGAGGCATAATTGGTTATGTAAACTTGGAGGACTTTGCAATCACGACACATTTAACGTGCCCCAATTGCCATCAGCCAACATGGCGGTCTTTGGCCGAGACGAGGACAAAACTCGCTACCTTTCGGTTACGAGATTGATGCACTACCAACCAGGCTACCGATGGTAATTTTTTTGTGGTCTATAAAATTATAATTTATAGGAATTATTTTCATAATCTAAGTCTAAGGGTAGTTTAGAAGTGATTCTCTAGTTGCTATTCCGTGCAATTAGTAGAATAAGACAATATTCAATACAATGTTAAAGCAAACTAAACAACAAAAATGTCGTAGTAGGGTGCTGCTTCATTTGAGCTTATATTATCTTAGAGAATCAACTCATAATTACAGCAACCGCAAATATATATAACTATGTAATTTAGAGAAGCAATGTGCACGCGTGTGTGCATAAAAGCCGCAACTAAATCAAAAAAATAATTTATTTTAAAGTATGTTTAAACATATGTCGAAAAATTTATTCAAACTAGAGACAAATTAGGAATAAAGGCAGCGTGATAAAAAAAAGTATCTGTGTCCTATATTGTTGTTGTTGTTTTAAAACTTTATTGGTTAACTTTATATTTTTAATTATTGGAGATAAATATTAAAAAAAAAAAATGTGATTAATTTTTATCTTAAAAACATGATTAAAATATTGATTTTTTTTCAGCGAGCGCCTATTATTCTATAAGTATTTATATATCGCATTTAATAACTTTAGTTCCAGCATTCAGACTTGTATGAATGATTTTTAAATCATATATACTACAACATATAATTTACAGATAGTACGCTTCTTCTAAACATTATCCAGTTCAAATAATAATATTGGCCTTTGGCATAATACAGAATATGTTTAAAGACATAGGCTACATCCGATTCAAATTCAATTACTAAGGCTACTCCGAAATAATATAGCAATTTACAAGTTTTGATTTTTTTTTTCAGTGAGCGCCTATTACTTTATAAATATAATACTTACTTACAGCATTTAATAGCTTGAGTTCCGGCAGTCAAACTTACAAAATGTTATGATTTTTTTTTTTTTTTGAATTTAATATATTACAATACGCAATTTATGCAGTAGCTTTTAAACATTACCGAATTCAAATTATATTGATTTTTGACACAATACACTTAAACGACATAGTGTATATCAGATACAAATTCAGATACTAAGGTTTATCTCAAAAGGATAAGGATATGTATATGAAAGAAATACACATCCACACTATTTATCATTAAAGAAAAATCATTTTTAAAACATTAAACGAGAAAGAAGTTAACATTCATTTCCTCAATCCCCATTCGCTTCTAATTTCCCAGCTTAGTAAGGCAGGCAGTATAAAGGATGTTTCACGTTTTAAAAGAGGACAAAAAACATCATGATGTGTACAAATCACCATGCAATGGATGGTCGTGATCGAGCAATGAGCGTTGGTATTTCCCCGAGAGGGTGCTTCCTTGAAATGGCTGGCATGAGTGTTTAAAGGATAAACTATCTTAGATTTTTCTATTTCTGTGACTGCCATACAAGAAAAGTCTGGTGCTTTACCTATTTGTACGCGGAATTTCAGTTCAAAATTGGCGGTAGCAATTTCCTATAATATGTTTTGATATTCTTTTATTCTTTATCCTCCACAAATTTAGAAAACTGAAATTCTTGTCCGCGTCAATCAACCATTTTAATTAGTCATGTTCAATATTGTTATGAATATGTAAACCACTTTCCTACCATTTTAATCTTATGATAGGAAAGAAAAAGTTCCATAGATTCTGAGCCAGAGACAAACTCTTGGCGATAAAATGAAGGGTTCTGAAAAATGCGAGAATTACGACTCTACATCAATTGAGAACCAAGATCTGACTCTTCTATAAAATTCCAAGTGTTGCCATATCCTATTATTTATAAATACAGAGGTATTCCTTTTCAGATTTCTGTTCGTAGAATGAATGAAAAGATTCTGAGCAATATTAGTGATGCGGCATTTTTTATAAGGAAAAGTCGTCTGTTTAATGATTTGCTTGTTTTTGCACGAATCTTAACCATGTTTCCTAACAAAAGTGTTTAATGTTTTTTAAAACAATCATACAATAAATCAGCGTTGTCCAATACCCATCTTGTTGGACTACCTTCAATGTACGCCTTCTGGCCTATTTTCGTAGCAAGATATTAATCTGAGTTTCAGTAGGAACGGTATTTCAGCATTTAAAATTAATGCAAACTGTTTCAAAACACTCGTACTCACTTCCAAAGATGAGATAAATTTATCAAATTAATCATAATTTTTTTAATTGATTTAATTTACTTTGGCTACATCAGAAAGTTTCCAGATAACAAATATCTTATTAATTCAATTTTTACAAAATGAAATATTTTGTATTATCATGCCAACAAGTAAATGGGCACATTTTGCTACGATTAATTAATTGACTCATCTTAAAAGAACACACCGGTGTTGCTCCTCAGATATTAAAACAACCATTTACACGTCTTAAAAAGAAAGAACACACCGGTGTTGCTCCTCAGATATTAAAGCAACCATTTACACATCTTAAAAAGAAAGAACACACCAGTGTTGCTCCTCAGATATCAAAACAATCATTGGTAATCTTCAAAAGAAAGAACACACCGATGTCGTACCACAGACATTAAAACAACCATTTACACATCTTAAAAAGAAAGAACAAGCCGGTGTTGCTCCTCAGATGTTAAAACAACCATTTAAGCATCTTAAAAAGAAAGAAAACATCGGTGTTGCTCCTCAGATATTAAAACCACCATTTACAGACTGCGAAAACTTAATTCAACTGTTTGCACACTATATGTTAATGAAGTCTTTTCTTGGATAAAACTGATGCCAAACTTTATTAACCGTACTCCCAGCATCGTATGCCACCTCACCGTTAATCCGGCAACGTGGTGAACTGTCGAGAAACGTTGCTTAATAAGTTATCGGCAGTGTCGCGTGCCGTCCGGCTAATGTGATGATGTCGAAACGGTGATTCGTGTGCTGAGGTGACCTATATCCAATCAGCTGCGATTCGCAAGACTCAGTTCACAAATTGAAATCTCAGAGTCCGTGAATGTTCAGTTATTAAGAGTGACGCACGACTTTCGATCTAGACAGAAATATCTATGCCGGGAACCGATAAAAATTGATTTATTTTGCATATGTTATTTTAATCATTGAACAATTCAATTGCTTAGCTTCATCTCACCACTTCCCATGGAGCAAAATTTCCAACAGCACTTAAGTATTCACACATACATATATATATAACTGGTACCGGCGCGTTGCTGCCGCCGAAAAAATAATTATCAGTGCAATCAATCAATAATTTGGCAATGTTTTCTCGAAATAAGATCAAAGGTACGACAGTATATAAAATACGAAAAACATTCACTTGTATATATTAGATTTGTGTATTCTTTTGGAATTGTATTACTTGGTGTTCTTTCAGAATAGTAATGAAAGAAACTATTTATTGTATCGCTTGACTCGTTTAATATTCGGTCAGAATTCTCAAATTTAATTTTAGAAAATGTGATTAAAATATTTTCTTTCAAAATTGATTACACACAGAAAATATATTTATAACATAAAATCGTTAATATAGTTGAAAAAAATAATTTTTGAAAATTAAGATGGTGCAAAATTATTTGTACTGCAATGTTTTTGGTAGTTGCTGCGAGAAAACGCTAAAATTTAATAAAAATTTAAAAACCCAGGATTGGTCTCCCCAAAACTTTTTCGCATAATCTGTAATAAAATTGTTATCTCTGAGAATGAATTGCATGACTTTTGCGTACAATAGCTACAAAATATAAACTTTTAACTTGCATTTAGCGTTCCTACAGAATCTACAGTCTTCCCGGCGTGTTATCAGGAGATTAATCCTTGGTAATAGATGCGGTTGAGATTCGAAATTTTATTTAATTTTAGATAATTGTACCATACCTATAACCATCCTGTGGACATAAACAATAAGCTGACCAAGTTTCATCACAATGGTTTAAAACGGTTTAGTAAGACACAAGAGACAAACATCCATTCATTTATATAGTATATAAAGTATTCAAAATATAGTTTATTTACTTTATAATAGTATATATAGTAACAGTTATTATAATAGTATATAAAGTATTTATATATAGTATTCAAAAATGGAACTTGTTTTAGTTCCGTTTTTCTCAACCGATTAAAACAAAAACTTTACGCAAAACTGCACTTGTAGTTACAAAATCAGATACCAAAATTAATATATTCAAGCCATTGCGACTTAGAGTTATGCTGTTTACACTTTTTTAAAAGTACAGACAGTCAGACAGTCAATATTTTGTTTTATTTTGCACAAAATTCAACAATTGTCTGCACTATAGATGCTAAATCTGTGTATCGAATTTTGTCTATTTAGATCTTTTTATTTTGCAATTATCTTATTAATTTATGTTTGAAACAGCTGAATGTACGGATTTCCTCTGATCAGATTTTACTCAAAATTTGACAGAAATCTGAAAATTTAATGTAGTGACGTATACCGAATTTCAACCGTCTAGCTCAAAGCATTTTGAGAGTCAAGTTTGTCACAGAACACAACGACGATCATTTTTGAAAAATGTATTTAGCTATTCGAACGTAGGAAGTTACCTAAACTTGAGGATTTGCTCCAAGAAATGTTTAAATCTGCCCTGAAATGATCCCGTATTTATTTGCCTCAAGTATTTTGAAAGTCGAAGTTTGCAAACTGTGTGAACCAAAGTCTAAGAAACATTTGGAGATGCAAAGAATAATTTACGTATATATGCATTTTTTTCCATAAATTTCGCAAATTAACATTTCTAAAATGACGCATAAATGAAAAAAGTATTTCACCAACACTAAAACTTTTCGTTCATTTCATTGCCCATATGATTTAAAACACACGCTGAAATTTTTATGTAAATACCTCTATTAGTTTTGGGGATATCATGCTATTGGTGGATAATTTTTATGAAAATTAAAATTGAAGTTAAAGACAAATTTTAACTGAAAAATAAATTTTGCTTAAATTTCCTCTGGATAATAGGTTAGACCTTCCTTTTCTAAGAAAAAACAAACTGTTTTGTTCTGAAACTTGAGGGTTTTGCTCCAAGAAATGTTGAAATCTTTAAGCCCTGAAACGATTCCGTATTTATTTGCTCCAAGTGTTTTCAAAGTCGAAGTTTGCAAACTGTGTGAACCAAAATCTAAGAAACATTTTGACATGCAAAGAAATTTAAAAGTAAAAAAATCGCCAATGTGGTCGAATACCAGAGTTTTTAACGTAGTCGGATACCTTAAACTATAGTTCATAAAAAGATCCCATTTTCTATTAAATTAAGCATTTTATTTTGTTTCTTTCACACACAAAAAAAAGAAAAAGCTAACGGCTTAAGAAACGCTCAAGGACAAACAATCAACTGAATAAATACGCAAAGACAAACGTAAGGGAAACGGTTCGGAACTGAATAACAAATTTCTGTTTTCGAGTAAAACTACTAAGCAGCACAGCAAATCAAGCACCCACCAAACACAAAGACTCCTCAAATCGATGCCTCTGCTGAACTAGAGGCATAAACAATAGACAAGAACAAAAGAATAAATAAGTGCCCGTTTCAAGGTCTGGAGGCTGAAGTTCGTAGCAATTTGGGTATCAGGTGACGAAAATTGAACCCGTGAGCTCTGCATGAAACACGTCTACGTAATAATCTAAACCAGGAACACTGTCGCTGTTAAGATATTCAAATGCGCACTTAAATATTATGAAAAAAAGTTAAATTACACAATGGCATTGAAGTTAAAACAATTCTTTAATGTCAATAACGATAAAACATGTACAAGTGTCCTTTTTTAAAAAACTAGATGTCTACAGGAAAAAATTGAAAGACGTTTTAGACATTCAAAATTCATGATTCTGATATTTCTCGAATATGCAAAAGCAGCAAATTGAACAGAAAATTTACGTACATTATCTTTAAAATAAATATGTATAAAAAATCCTGATTCGTCACAATTAGGAATATGCAAACTATAAAACTGCAGATGTCGATGGGTTAATCATTATATAT
>JAPMOQ010023706.1:2022077-2057997 GCA_026543055.1 Argiope trifasciata
ATCGATTTATAAAAAATACTTTAATGCAAATTTGATTAATACAGCATGAAAAACCACATCAAGCATAAAAATAATTTCTCATTTACTAATTTATATATAACATCCAGCTTTAATATTTTAATGTTTTCTCTGCATTTACAATCGTTTTTGCTGATATCAAATTCGTAAGTTTAAAATGTTTAGAAAAGCTTCAAATTTAAATTTGTAAAATTTATGCGTCTCGCCGTCTATGCTAAAGCAGACAGTCCGAGTGCGGGAAAAATAGAAGTAATACTAACAGTACCCGCACGGCGTTGTCCATGGCATATCCAAGAAGAAAAATTAGCTTTAAACTTAAGTCTAGCCTCCACCCGATATGACACGTGCACGTTACACAACATCAAACGAACATGAAAATATATTTAGAAATTATCAAAAATAGGTACAAAACAATTTTTTTATAGAACGAAGCTCTTTGGCATTTAATATGTTCCGGCCAAGGTTGGATTTCCATCATTTGGGCATAACCAGATTTGAATCACTGTTTAAATCAGATGTAAACGAAGAAACGTATCGCATATGCATACCACAGCTCTTGCTATTTGTACATGACGGAATAATTTAAATCGAAATTATAAAACCCTCTTTATTATTTTGATGTGACTTTAATGTACTAAAACCTTCCTCAATGAATGCTCTACAAAATAATAAATATCATCAATATCAATTAATTATTTTTCGAATTTTTGAGGTTCAAATAAACAGACGTTTTTAGGAGACTTCATTTTAAACTATGAGCGGATGACATCGTCACCAACCAAAAACTCTGACTAACCATTGGACAGCATTTAAAAAGAGAAGGTGAGATAATTTCGTTAATTTTTATGAATTTCAAAGATAGGTTCGGTTCAGTTACATTTACGTCTCGATTTAAAACAACATGAAGAATTCTCTGAATTTCCTCTAAGTTAAAAATATTGACAGAATATTGTGATCAATCAAAACGACCAAATCTCCCCATGCTATGTCAAACAGAAGATAAATGCACAAATAATAGATGAGAGGAAAAAAATCCCTATTTGCAAGTGACTCGTGTTTACGAAAATGATCTGATGGACGCGAAAAGATACGATCACAAAAACAATAGTGATATATAAAAACAGTCGAAAATCTGTAACAAAAGATATTAAGATGAGGATTCCTCCACCCCATTGAGAAATGCAGTTAGTATGAGTGGCCTCCCATAAACTTTCTCGCATATTTTAATAATGGTGTTATCCTGCATAAAGTTGCGCATTTTGGCCCAAAGCCGTTATTGCTAGGAGTGTTCATACATTGAATTTTAAGGTCTCAGAAGAGAGTTTTGCACTTTGTAGAACAGTTAAAAAAGATTTTTAAAAATGGAAAGAATGTCTATAATGATATTTTAGCATTTAATTTGAATCAAAATTAATTTCTTAAGTTTTATCTAAATTTAGCCCATAGTAACTTCATTCTAAAAATATTCGCTTATTTCCTGATCCGATACCAAAATACCTACTGAATTAATTAAAGACAATGCTTTGTAAAACTGCTTAGTCAGTGATTTCCACGTTGTGAGTGATTGATAAAGGTTGCTGACTTAAACAAATAGTTTTATAAAAAGATCCCTGTGTTTCCCTTTCTTTGACAAAGATATGCAGAAATCTCTATGAGAATTTTAATAATATACTAGCACAACAATCAAATATTTTCCCTATCAAAAAATGGTATATTAGACGAGGGAAAATTAATTTCATCTCTTTTAGCCACATCAGGTAGTCTCGCGCTCTGTAACAGACGTCTGTATTCGCGTCTTCTTATAAATATGTGTGTGGAATAAAGCGAACTTAAAATCGAAAGTCTCTTCAAACCTGCCATATGTTTCAAAACATTTAAATATTTACATGATTATATTATATATATTAAGCAAATGAAATCAAAACTATAAAAGTAGACTAAAATCTTAGTGACAACATTATATACCAGATATCATTTATTTGAATCGCTGAATTTCTCAGTCAAGGATTTACATGTAATGAAGATACAAACAGATAAATATTTGATAGATCTGGTCCAAAATCTGTTAAGAATAAAATTTTAGATTCTAAACCTGTGAACCAAATTTTATTTTAGACTTAACGATTATGTTTTTAAGTCTTCGTAGTCACAAGCATTCGGATAGACCACTTTCCTTTGAATGGATTCTGAATAGATAGTTCAAAATTTGATATAATTCTTGAAATGTGATAAAAAAGACTGCATGTAAAATATGATTAGCTGAAAACGATTTTGAGTTATCATGTTCACAGTCAGATGGACATAATTTTTTAATGTGTTTTTCAAATTCAAGGATGTCTAGAATATTAAAATTCCACAAAATCTAAAAATTGAATTTTTTGACAATTACAATATTTTCTTAGGGTAATCCGATAAAAGAAAGTAAAAATTACTAATGATGAAAATTAAAAATTAAGAACATTCATTTAAACTAACAATTGTGTCGTGCCACATGACATGCATACATTAATTCCATAAAAATATTTTTAAAACTTTGGATTTCTAATAAGTATATACTGGATGCCATTAACTCATTCAAAGCTAAGATTGTGAAGGGGGGGGGGGAGAGGAATGTCATTAAGGTATCCGACTACGTTAAAAAATTAGTTTCAGATCATATGAGATTTTTTATATATATAGTTATTTCTTGTAGTTGAAACTTTGTGCTTTCCAAAACAGTTTATCTTTTCTGGGAAAAGGAAGGCCTGACCCATCATCAAGTGTCACATATTTTTTCAGATAAAATTTATCTTCAACTGCAATTTTCTCAGAGCATTTAATTTTCACAAACATTCTCCACCGTTAACGCGATATCCCCAAAACTAATAGAAGTATTTACATAAAAATTTCAGCATGTGTTTTAAATAATAGGGGCAATGAAATAAACTAAAAGTTTTGTTGCTGGTGAAATACTTTTTCATTTATAGGTGTTTTTAGAAGAATTGAGTTGTGAATTTATGCAAAAAAAGGCATATATACGTATGTTTTTACGCCTTTTGCATCTCAAGATTTTTCTTAGATTTCGGTTCATTTCATTCATCATTATATTCTGTAACTTGCATAGTATGAAAAAATAGGATTGCTGCCTTACAATTTTATGTAGAGTGTTAACCGTTTTGGTTAAATTTCATTAAAATCTATTAATAAATTTTCTTATTTCTCAAAATATATTACATTTTCAAATAATTTTGTTGTATTCAGAGTATTCTGTATTATAATTGACAACATATCTAAAAACCACAGTTTTAAACAGTTTTTAAAAAATCCAATTTTTCAAAATTTTTCCTTTGAACGTAGTCGGATACCTTAAGTGATAGAAGCCATAATATAAAAGACACAGATCGCAAATTAACGCATCGCACATAGCACCAACTCAAAAAGTGATATTTAGAATCCGTACATGTACTTAACAAAGCTCGAATGCAAGCGCTTTCTAAACAAATAATAAAAACTAAAATCACCGCCAATTGCTCTGTCAAATGAGCAGGTGGCAGGAGAGCACCTTTCCATAGTTCTGACAAATGGTCGCGGGCGATTTTCGAATTCCCTCGCTGCAGTGCGGCGCCACCTATCGGCGTGAAAAGGAATATACGGAAAGGGTGCTTTCCGATCGATTCAATTTCCTTGCAAAACTTGCTCCTAGGTGAGGCTTGTGCTTCAGGAAAGGGATTGAAACGCAAACGCTACGATGACAGCATACCGAAATATAGTTTCTATTCTCTTTTAATCGGATAAAATATGAAACGAAATATAAATTTAGTTTATAAATAACTATCGATCTATTTATGACATAATTATTACAGATTAAATTATGAAAAAGTTTTTATTGAAAAAAAATTTCTCAAGCACCAACAAGATTTATGCTTATAAATACTCAGAGCTGATAATAATAATATGTTTACAACATTCATGATTTTTTGGAAGAAGTGCATGGACTTCTAAGCCCTAAATCTCCGAGATATCATTGTTAATTAACTTTATTCCTATTCAAAACAATTTATTTAAACTCATATTTCAGCTTAACCTCCGGAAGTTTTATATTTTAAAAGAAATAATGGGTTTATTCATACAGTACAATTCAAACACACATTCAATCATCTTTAATTCACTCTATATATCGCATACATTCATGCGTAGTAAAATTATATAACTTAATTTTTGAAAAAAAAAGAGGATTTCTTTATGGCGAATAGAGGAGAGTTTACCTTTGTTTCTTATTTTTTCACACAAATAAATTAATAAAAGCAGACTTCCGAAGAAACAAAACTTTAATAATATTATTAAAAAATATTATAAACCAATATTATAAACTTTTAATGGCGTTAATTGCTTTGAAAGGCTACTTTGGGATAAAACTCGCAGTTTTTATGGTGATTAGAGTGGAAGACAAATGAATGGGTGCTCCTCTTTTCGAAATTACACGCCACTTAAACAGCAGAGCAGATGACTTTCGGTATCAAACAGGTTGGCAGCCTTTGTAACCATTTCGTATTATTCATACTTTCTACATGATTAAATCATATTTTCTTTATTTTAGTCAAGAGATAATAGCGATTAATTATTATCCAATAAAATAAATTGACGAATCGTAGACTTGTGTCAGACAAAGAATGTATCAACAAGCTCCACGCACATAAACCAAGACGAAAACGGGTTTCGAACCATGAAACCTCCAATCATATGATCGGGAGCTTCCAACAGGTTAATGCCCCCACCCCCAAGAAACCGCTATGAGTAAAAAATACATAGAAAGTTAAAGCAGTAAAAAAACAGTCTAAAGGAAATATCAAAAGTTCTTTAGAAGTTCTCTAAAGCCACAACTCAAAGATCTTACAACTTTTGAAGAATCTTCACGTTTTAGACATTCTTGAGTTCGCATAACAGATATTCGGAAAAGATTTCCGTCTATATGTCTTCGACAGAAATAACTCAAAACCGCTTTGAGTCGGACGGTTAAAATTTGGAGCACAGTCTAATACCAAATAAGCAGATTCCCATCAGAAATCTATGAATTTTTTGTCTTCTGAGAAATCTGAGGAAGTCTTTTTCTTCAGAGAAAGTCTTAAGTCCAACCGCTCTAATATTGTAAGTTATAAGATAACAAGATAATTACAGGTCGAAGCTAGATAGATAAGATTCGGTATACAAATCTAACATTAATAATTTAAACATCTACAGAATTCTGAGTAAAATCTAACAAAGAGTTAATTGTCTGTCTAACTGAGCTTTCAAAAAAATGTACATGCGGAAATTCAAAAAACGTAATGACATAAATGATATTAATATCAGATCAGACACGTGATTTTTTTCACAAGTAGCGCAATTTTGTGTCCAGTCTTTGTTTCGACCGATTGAGAACATTTGTATAAAGTATAATTTGAAATTGTGATATTATTAAACACGTGTCAGGAATTAGACACAAAAGAGAGAGAGAAAAAAAAAGAAGAAAAAAAAAACGCAAAGAATGACATAACAGGTTCAATATAAATGTTAGATTTGCGCCAAAAGTTAATATTTCATAACTATTGAACAGCAAGGCATTCACTGGCTTCATATATGCGAGTTACATGGCTTTATATATGCACTCAAGTTTATATATGCGAGAAAGTTTTGGGGAGATCGCTTCCGCTGATTCTTATCAATTACCTAGTTATTTTCCTTTATAGACACACGCTAATATCGATTTCCAAATGAACACTAAGAGAATCAATAGCTCAAGTGTTAGTTTATATTTTCTGTAACTAATTAGTATCTGAATGAATAGTAAGAGAATCAATGGCTCAAACGTTTAGTTCATATTTCCTGTAAATAACTAGCATCTGAATATCAAGAGAATCAATAGCTCAAACGTTAGTTCATATTTTCTGTAAATAACTAGTACCTGAATACTAAGAGAATCAATAGCTCAAACATTAATTCCTATTTTCTGTAAATAAATAGTATCTGAAAAGTAAGAAGAGAATTTAAAATTCGACGATTGTATTCTAGTTCAATTTTTCCAGTTCAGCAAGGTAAAATGAATATTTATTATTGCACAAAATCAGTTTTATGCTCAAAACAAGTAGTAAAATAGAATATTTTTTGTAGAAGAGTTACTTTAAGAATAGGGTTCGTCATCAAATAAGACTAATTATAACAGACCTTAACCTGGATGAAAATCTTCCATCAATTATAGAGATGATATCTATACTGTGAAAAATCGGTCAAGAAGCGAACAACTAACACGTTTTACATAAGCCGATTTAAAACCCTATGATTACTTGTTACAAGTAACGAGAACCTTACAGAGCCATAATTAATTAGCGTTTTTCTGATGGATTTTCTCATAAAGAAGAAGAAAAAAATTACAGATGACAAAAACAAAAGGAAGAAAAAGAGAGCTAGGTAAAAAAAAAAAAAAATCCAGATACTTATCCGTCTACATACCAGTGAAGCGAAAAATTTCCGACTCTTCATTACCAAAAATAATGCTTTTTTCCCAATTACGGTGCTATAAATTAGTTTAAGAGTAACTTATCATCCCGATGTCGCGCTCTAAATTTTTTTTAATGCGTATTCTTTTTTTTTGTTGTTGTTGTTGCGCTACCTGTTAAAACTTTTTTTATATATATAAAATCTCCGGTGATTAAAAATGTTGCTTTCAACCCCAAACGAGCAGTTTTGATTCGATTACGCGATCAAAACGGGGGATCGGTAACCATGGATACATGGCGTATCCTGTAGAGCCTAGCCTTCGAAAATGTCAAACTTCGAGGACACTTGTGATTCCCCCCTCCTTCCCCCTTCCCCCCCACCCATCTTCATCGTAAATGGACATCATCGATTTCTGGGAAAAGTGGATGCAAAGGACGAAAAATTGGACACAAATTAGAATTCACCGACAGCCAGCTGTTCAGATTGTTAACTGTTGATCCGTAAAGATAAAATGGCAATAAACTTAAATTTCTGTTAAGTAATGGTTTCAGAAAATTTTCAGATGTGCCGATAGTGGTTTCGAACCGTTTGTTTTATCAGTACATTGGCAATACTTAAACATAATAATTTCATAGTAGCCCTAATATTTTCTTCAGTAAGAAATACAGAAGCAACTGTTCTCAATTTTGAAGAAGAAAAACTAAAAGGCCAAGCTAAATGTCGCTTTTATCAATAAAAGTGAATATTTTTTAGAAGATGTGTTATATCGACATCAACCCTAAAAGTACAACTAATCCAAAATCGCCTAAATATTTACTATACTGATTGTATTTTAGATCTGAACCACAAAAATTATTCAAATCATATATTTAAAGATATCTAACATACAGAAGTTAATGTTTGTTTATTCGCATCTTATGCGCTGCCATAGCGTTCATCTGATTGTGAAGAATATATTTATATCCACTTGCGCGAAGGTTACGGGTACAACATAATTATTATAACTAAAGGTGGCTTTTTTTTTAAAGAATAAATATTGTTTTCAGTTCTCCTTTATTAATCACTCAATTTCAATGAATGTATTCAATGACGACTGTTAAAAATTTCCTTCTATTATTCCTAAATAAGCTGATGGCTTTTTATTACTTAATTATGGCATGACATGAAGAATTTATTTTGTTGTTTTGTTTTATTCAGTCGAAATGTTATTTAAGTGCTTAACATTAACTTTTTTCAACCTTGCTATGAGCATAACATTTTTACTTTCCCGTAAACGAAATATAGAGAAAGTATGGTAATTTCTAGAAAATACGAACTCGTGATTTTGATGAATCTCCGCCTTTTTGTCCGTCTCTACTTCTTTGAAAAATGTAAATGTAATAACTTAAAAACGCAGTGGCTTAAATATATCAAAACTAAATATCAGATTTTGTGATTTTAAATGCAGTTTTGTGGCAAATTTTCGTTTCAATCACTTGAGAAAAACGTGTCTAAAACACACTGATTTTAGGCGAATATTATCACATGCCAGGGATTAATCGTCAAATGATTCTTCAACGTTAACACAATAGATGCCGTCAAAATGGAAAAAAAAAAAAAAAAAAGTCATCAGTTAATGTTTTGTAAATATGGTACGCCAATGACACAAGTTTTCTCTAGCATGACAAGTTAATGAAAGAGTATACAAAAAAGTTTTGCAGTTACCATTCGTTTTTTCTTCCTTGTTACAGAGTCTTATAAAGAACTTCTTATAGATCGCAAATTCATCATAACTCGCTTTATTAATCGCATTTCTCTCCCGTGTCGTTTCAAAGCTGCGATCAGTCGTTAAGTCAGCTGCGATTTGATCTATTCGTGGATTATTTTGAAAAAATTTGAATGCCTTTCTGATCTATTTATTTTATGCAATCGGCTTATCTTTGGTAGTCTTCTGTAACAATATATATTTTTGAGCCGGCGTCCTCGCATTGGACACTTAACTTAGGCTGATCCAATGTATATTCATTATTTTTTCATGCTTATTTATATTTACTCATTTATATTTTATATATTTATTTATTTACTTATATTTTATTCATTCATTCATTTATTTATATTTTATTTATTATTTATTTTCCTTATACTTTTATCATCTTTCTCTCTATGCTTTTATTTTATTTCAAAGGTGCTTTTTTTGGAGGGGGGGGGGGCGTTGCCTTAAGCTTCTTTTGCATCTTGTACACGTGCATGGGAAAGTTATGTTTGAATAGCGAGTTTTTTTATAGCTATTTAAATTCGATTTTTTAAAATTGTAATTATAAGCTTTTCACCGATGTAATGCCACTTTCGGCACACACCTAATCATCACCAGAATCAGAATAGAGATGGCGCGTCTTCACCATTATTTGTCCCGGGTTCGAGTTCCGGCATGGTTCTTCTGTGTTCTATTTGTGAGATGTGTGAATATGTCTCCCTGTAAAAAGGGATTGTGCAAGGGAATGTGAAGCATGAAGCAGCTAAGTCGTACGCTTGGCTCTAGATGGCGCTGCTGAAAAAAGAGACGAGCATTTCGGCTTAAATAACTGATAAATAACGGTCAATGAGATTGTTAAGTGCCATAAGTAACAACAACAATATTTTTGAAAATTTGAAGCTCGTTCCTTTTAATAATACAATGCACAAAGCACTTTAAATTATAAGCGATTTTGCAATTTTTTTCCCTCATAGATAAACGATCACTTCTTAGCTGAATTACAAAAAGCCTTAGAAACATCCATTTTAAGTCAACAATCAGACAGCATTAAAAAAATATTGATATCATTTCTTCGTACCGCTTACATATTCTCTTACTTCAGACATCTACTCCGATCTGTAGAATACTACAGAATTAGTCTGATAGAAATCCACAAATCTGGCATAAAGATCCCACAGCAAATTTCACAGGTCTAGCTCAAATCGTGTTTTTTAGTAATTACTTTTTCAGAGAGGTATAATTACGCATGTAGTTTTTTACATTTTATAGACATCATATTCGACTGTACTCGAATTAACTTTCATTTTTTTAAAGAAATCTATTGACCTGACAAAAATCATTACACCAAATTTCATCAACCTAATTCAAAAGGATTTTCTAATTACAACATACGTCCACAAACAGACATAATACCGATATTGTGTCTTTCGGGCTCATCAGAAGAGCAAATGAAGTGAAAGAAGTAGATTCATCCAAATCTCGAGTTAAACTTTTTTTAAAAAAAATTATGATTTACTGACAAATAAAAAAATAATCACTGAAAAGAAAAAAGTCATACATTCTCAGATTTGGCACTTTTCTGTTATACAAGCGCAAGATGTCGCCAATGAGAGTCAAACGCAAGTCAAATCACCAAGCGAAGCGAATGACAAAACAAATGTTGTCAGTGTGAACAAAACGCGAACAAAGTCGCCAAGTGTAACCACGTGAAATTGGACGTAATTTTGCATTCTTTGGCGACTTTTTCGTTGGTTCTGTAAAACGGAAAAGTAGTCAATTATTTAAATAGAAAAGCAAAATTAAATCAATAAAATATATTGTTTAGCACCCTAGATCAATGGCACAGAAAGGCTACGGGCCAATAGGTCATTTTGGATAATACAATCATGGCGATGGTATTGGCTGAGATTGTGCTAATGTTGAGATCGAATTCTGCCAAGAATCGAACCTGTAATGTTTGGGTTTGAAGTCTAGTAACTTATCAATTCGACAAAAGTTATCGCTAATGTCTGGTGGCTGTGACTGACTTATTAAGATGTCATCATAATACTTTCCCTACCAGTGAGTCTGTAGAGACGAATGATTTTTATAGCGCCAAGCGTTATGTCGAGCGAAGAGAGTGTTGTTGTTGCTGCGTCAAGTGAGTCTGACGACTTTGCATTTGGTTACGTTTGCTGCGGGCAGATGGCGCCACAGCAGCTGTTTGAAGGTTCACCGTCCGGTCACCAATGTGGCGATGGTCCTGGCAAGGATTGCGCCAATGCTCAGGTTGAATTCCGCCAAGGATCGAACCTGTGATGTTTGCGTTAAGTCCAATAACTTATCCATTCGACGAAAGCAATCGCTAATGTCTAGTGGCTGTTACTGTCTTATTAAGATGTCACCACAAATCTAGTTCGATATCATAAATCTAACTGTATATGATCAGTCATTTCACTGGCATGGCAATCCAAATTAAATTAGTCCTATTTTACTTCTGTTTCCTTCAACCTTTTGTTTTCGACCATGGAATTAAAATTACTTTGTGAAAATCACCGAGTTAACTCATTCAACCATTAAGCTACATTAATCCTTCACAGTCGTATACCTATTCTCAATCATGATTTATTAGAACCGTTCTAGTGATGTACATACTCTCAAACATCACAGTAAAGAATCATGCTGATCTTACATTATAATAGATTTACAAGTTTCGGAGACACACAGAATTCGGAAAAATGTTTTACAAATTATATTAAACGTAATTACGCTTTTTAAAATATTTAAGAGCAATTATCTAACAAAGTAAAAAGAAAGTTTGAAAGTAGCGAAAACGAATTTGATTGACTCTTTAAACGCTGATATAAAAAGTGACAATGCTTTGAACATTGTTATTATTCTAGTGATTGCGTACTTTCACCCAGTTCAGTGACAAGTTACACATTTTTTTTAAAAAATCCGACAGCAGCGAAATAGAAGAAACGACCAGTAGAAGTCTGTCCTGGTCACTTATATATTAAAATACAGGGTGATCAGCAAATAAGCCCTGATTTCAAAATTAAATATCTCTACAACAAAGATCGATAGAATTATACGGTAAATTGTACGTTTATTAGGAAAACTGTAAAAATAGTGTACAAAAGTTAGTAAATTTAGTTACAAAAATCGTTAACAGATGGCGCTCTGCGCTAAAAACTCTTTTTTCTTAAAGCAGTCTTAAACAATAAAATAATAAAGTGTGCGGTCTGTGCATTCAAAATACATTTTTTTTTCAAAATGTTCACCGTTCGAAACAATGAGGTGGCGTAATCGAACAATGAAATTAGACATCACGTCTTGCAATGTCTCAACGGTAATGGAATCACATGCAACACCAATCAACGATTCAAGCTCATCTAGAGTGGCGGGATTGTTTCTATAGACAGTGTCTTTCAAAGCTTCCCACAGAAAGAGGTCACAAAGAGTCAGATCGGGAAACATTTATCATTTTTGACTTCACACTGAAAGCGTCTATGGGCATTGTGATTAAAGCGCCATCTGTTAACGATTTTCGCAACTAAATTTTCTAAACTTTTGAACAGCATTTTTACAGTTTTGCTAATAAACGTACAGTTTACCGCATAATTCTATCGATCTTTGTGGTAGAGATATTTAATTTTGAAGTCAGGACTTATTCGCTGATTACCCTGTACAATCGAAATAGTATTCCAAATATATTTCCTCAGGATCCAAACACATTGATTCCAGCTATTTCCACTATTGATGATGATGGTGTAGTCTCCATGTTTCCACGGAAAAGGAGGGTGCAGTAGCTTCTGAAGGTAAAGACCCTTCAATAATCGAGGGCAGAAGTCTGACTTATAGCTCATATGAAGATGGCACACACATTCGCTTGCACAACCCCTTTTTACAGGGGGACACATTCACACGCCTCACAGAGAGAACACAGATGAAGAACAACTACGTCCGAACCGAGACTCGAACCCGGGACACCCAGATCACGGGGAAGACGCGCTACCCCTATGACAGGACGCCAATAGCATTTCTGCTATTGATCAAATGTATTCTAACAGCCGACTACTCTTTATGCACAACATAAATCTTTCTAAAACAGACACACAACAAATTGATATATTCAAGCGTTATAGTAGAAATCTTCCAAAACAAAGATATTTAAATATAACGTATTACTTTAATAAAGATAAGAAGATTTTATAATATTTATTAACCATAAATAAGGTATTAAACCCTCTCAGGTTAATATCTAAGAAATAAATTTCAGTAAATAAAATTTATCAGATATTAAAATTTCCGAGCAAATAAACATATAATTAAACTATCAAAATAAACTAAATAAATTTACAAAAAGAAGTAAATATTAATGTGATCGAATTACATGCATTTGAAATACAGATTCAAAAATATTTTATAAAAAAGAAGAAAAAAAATGTCAGCAGTGATTAGCACACGTAACGAGATTTCATCTTCCATTTTAATGTAAGTCAAAATGAAAACAAGCACAGAAAGATAAAATAATTCTAAGAACTGCCCATTTTATAAATACTTGTTTAGTACTCTTTACTATATCTATTAATATTCACTAATTCACTAATATAAAAACAAATTTTGCAGAACCAAAGGGTTAATTATATTATCACGTGCATTTATTTATTGATTGATTCATTTTCATTCATTTATTTATTTTTGCCACTTTTCTTTGAATTTGGAAAACATTAGGAATACTTTATAAGGTCCATTAACATGAAAAGAAATATTGAAATCAAGAAAAAATTTCTTATAACAATGCGTCAGAAAATATTTGTAAGCTTTTTAATTCACAAATATTTTCGTTTTTCAATCCATAAAGTCTCATTTAAAAAGAATCGAAATTCATTCTTTAATTTCTGGAAAAACTTGTTTTGAATTATCTATAGCATTGAAAAATATATGGCAAGGAAATTAAGTTTTATTTTCGTGTATTTAAAATTATATAATTATTTAATATTTTGGGCAGTAAAGGCACGCTGTTGTCATTAAATATGTATAATTATAATGACCCGTAATCAGGGGAAAGAAATAACGAGCAGTGCCGCATATTTATCATAACGCTATTCCAAAATATCATGTCAAAGGCTTATGAAGTTAATAATAAGAAAAAATATATTAAATATTCATTGTTTATATTAAAGAAGTTTTACTCGATTATAAACATTTATTTCTTAAATTAAAGAAATGTTAGCCGATTACAATTTGTCTTTATGTTAAAGAGATCTTAGCCGATTGTAAATATTAATACTTATATTAAAGAAATTTTAGCCGATTGGGAATAAGACAAACATTTTTAAAAGTTGAGATTATCTCAACTGTAAACACAATTATTACTCATAAATCTAATGATTTATTTCTGAACTTTCAAGGAATATGACAAATTACATAGAACTGTAACGGAATTAAAACGGAACATTCGTGATGAATCTATTGAATAAACAAAAGTAAAACTTGATCTTTAGTCATATAATGCATCTATTAGACTTTTACTTAATACTAGTCGCTTCTCACGACTAGCAGTTTCACCAGGAGAAATATTTAAAATTATCAGTTAAATATTTATATACCTAGGTCTCTTATGAATGAAATGGAAGGAAAAAAAATTCAATAAGTAAGAATTTTTTTTTGCTGAAATCAAAAGATATTTTTTTAAGTATAACTGGAGAAAATCGATTTCTTTTAAGCATTATAATCTTATAAGTACTGCAGAATATTTTTTTAATATAATTTATGCAGTATTCCTACAAATTACTCAATAAAAAAAAAGTCCGATTCATCATAAAATTCAATCTGTAATTACCAAAATAATTAAATTCCGGTAAATAATATTTTATTTCATTTCAATCAATAAATGCACTTTTTGAAAAGAATTATGAAGTCTTAAGTTCCTAATTCTTAATCTTTATCCGTAACGTATAAATCAAATTTCTATTTAAAAGTATTCAACACTGACATTAAAAATTTAACAAACACATTTATTTTTAAAAAATCCCTCAATTTCGTTTAAAATGTTGCAAGTATCCCCACCGCCAGATACCTAAAAATCACCGCGACCGACCGTTCCCCGTGTCATGCTTTCCCCCACGTGACAAATCGCGCACGAAAAGATCACCCGCCAATCGATAGACGAAACCCTAAAGGGCCTGGAATGACCCGTGAGCAGCATTGATATTTACCTGCATTGGCCGTTTCGGGAGGATACGACTCCACGCCAGAAGACACGGTCACGACACGGACCACAAGATTTCGCCATACTCCGCATCCAAAAGGCACAGGTACCACCACGCTTTTTCTTCACGGACTCCTTCGAAGAAAAAGTGCACTCAGGGGGGGGAGGTTTGTCAGTCACTCGGGGGTCGGGGAGGTCCACAACATTTTGGTTCTCGGGGCGTCTAATGGGCTGGCAACACACGTTCCGACGAGGCGGGAAAAAACAGCAGAGAAGGGTTCACGTCTTGAGAATTCGCGGTTCTTGTTTTCGGCGCTTCCATTTTTCGGAAGCAGACCGAGCGACAGCGGGAAACGCGCTCCCGGATTGATCGGTTGGAGAGGGACGGGCAGCGCCCTCTGTCGGAGGGAACTAGAAACAGCCGATTCGAGTTGAGAATGAATCTCAATTGAATACAAGGTTACTACAGTAAACCACAATTTTCTCACATTTAAACAACTTACCACAAACAAAAATCGAAAAATTCAACAAATGATGTTGTTTATAAAAGCATAACATAAGCTTCAAGTAAAAAGTCAGAAAAAAATAAATCCAATTCGCTATCGTTTCCAGAATATAAGAAAATCAATATAAGACAATTCTTTTATAAATAAATAATAAAGTTCAAGTAAGACAGTGTGTATGATTCCAGCATTGTAGAGAAGAATGAAGAGTTTTAGTATTCGTCCTCGCCATAACTCAAGAGTTAATGCAAAATTCACACATTCGACATAGGAGGTGGGAGAATAATAAAAACGCTCGTAACTTCAACAAAAATATAAATATAATTAAAAGGCACAGTGATAACAAACCACGTTTAAAATTCATCCTTTTCATTGTGGTTAAAGTAATTATAGAAATTAATTCGTAAAGAAAGGAATACATGCAAAATTTTTAATTCATAATTCATTTTCTTGAACAACAATTAAAATTAATAATTTAATATATGCGTATTTCCTTCAACGAAGATATATCTTAGCTGTAAAATAAATAATGAAGTTAATCAAGTTAAGAAGATAAAAAAAATCTATATGTATAGCAAATAATTTCAGATTTTTTAATAAATAAATATCTCAAATTAAATCATAACAATGAATTCTTTTAGAAGGAAAACATATTCACCCTGTAAAACGGAATCCCTGCCCTAGTAGGTTGCCAGCAGGAAAAAATAACTGACAACTAAGTGTTTAAGTGGTTTTTTTCCTTAATATCCTAGAGATTTGAGGAATTAATTAGAAAGAAAAAACTAGTTTATTTTGAATTTTGAAAAAAAGTGACGAATTGTATAAAGATATTTTATTGTAAATGAAAATTGAAGGGGCAAAAATAAATCAGACTTTCTCCTCAAAATGCGCCGCCTTTTACTTCCCGCTTTCGGCCACAAACGATACAAAGTTTCTCTGCTGCCATCTAGTGTCGAAAACCGGACTCCGCTATCGACTTATTCGCATTTCCAGAAGAATCCGATCGAAATATTCAACTACTCTTACGAATGGAACCTGTAATGGCTTTGAGAAAGTACTTAAACATTTAATATTAACTATTTAAAGTACGCAAGATCTATCCCTACACATGAAAACATACTCGAAAATTAAAAAAATTTCAGGGAATATGTAGTTTGCAGCTAAATATACAAGTGAGAAAGGAATAAAAACTTTCACATTAATATTGCTCGGTGTCATTTTAAATGGTTTTCTTAAATTCAATTATTTTTTAATTCAAAACAACTTCGAATAGCAAAGCTAATTCTTATTAAGACAAAATATTCGGAAATAGCAATAACTTAATTTTGTCTTAAACCATGGTAAAGGTAAGATTAGAATTTAAATCGTTAGTTAAAAGGAATATTTTTCTTCAAACGAAAAGAATTTTTATTTCTATTCCACGCAATTCGTATTAATGAAATAAGCATTTGCAAAAATATGTTGTTTTTTTTTAATTCAAGACAGTTGTTTAGTTTCTCTTGCTTTATTTTATATGAACTTTTTCAAAAGGACAAATTTGTCCGGCTCAAATCATTAATAAATCCTTATAGAGTATCAATCAATAAGGTACAGTTAAGACCTGAATCAATAAAATGACCACATGCGACAAGAAGCTTTCCTTTCTTTATAGAACTTTTATGTTGGGTCAAAATTCCTTTCTTTATAAAACTTAATGTACGGCAAAAAATTCCTTCTTTACATAGCTTTATGTTGGACAAAAATTTCTATCTTTGCAGAAATTTGGTTGGGCCAAAATTTTTCTTTACAGAGCTTTATGTTGGGCAAGAATGCTTTCTTTACAGAGCTTTATGTTTCGCAAATTTTTTTTTTCTTTGCAGAGCTTTACGTTAGGCAAAAACTTCTTTCTTTACAGAGCTTTATGTTAGGCAAACAATTTTCTTTACAGAGCTTTACATAAGGCAAAATTTTCTTTTTTACAGAGCTTTTATGTTAGGTAAAAATTTCTTTCTTTACAGAGCTTTATGCTGGGAAAAAATTTCATTCTTTGCAGAGCTTTACGTTACGCAAAAATTTCTTTCTTTACAGAGCTTTATGTTTGGCAAAAAATTCCTTAATTTATAGTTTCAAATTTCGCAAAAATTCTTGACAAACGTTCTACCGTCGCATACCAAAAAGGACCACTAAAGGACTACCGTCGGACCACTAAAAAGACAATCACTTTAAAAACGCGAAATACGCGCGCGCACCTCCGCGCTAATTTCAAACCCATCAATCGTGCGCACGCGAAAGGGACTCGCCAAACAAACATTCCTCGTGCTGGTTCCCCGTAAAGAAGAATGTGCCCGGGCTGCAGCTAAAAATCGATTCTTTCTCCGCCCTCCCTTGCGGTAACCGGAGACTAAAGGCTATAGGTGGTTGGAAAGCTTTCGTCACCGAAGGACCAAGAGGCACAACTATTGATTTTATATGGCCACGCGCTCTCCCGGAGACCTTGAGGGGCGGATGCTTGCGGCCCCGGGGGACTGTGTCTTGGGGGGCGCAATACCCAAAATGTCTAGGGCGATACAGTAGCTGAGGGAAAAGAGGTCGACAAGCAGCGGCTACATGAGTAGAGAAAAATTGAGGGAAAAAGGT
Source organism: Argiope trifasciata (assembly GCA_026543055.1). Taxonomy (NCBI): domain Eukaryota; kingdom Metazoa; phylum Arthropoda; class Arachnida; order Araneae; family Araneidae; genus Argiope; species Argiope trifasciata. The sequence goes on from JAPMOQ010023706.1 coordinate 2,039,596, forward strand.
ACAGATAGCTAAGTTGGACAATAATTATACTGGTTTCGCATGTGTAAAAAGAAGGTGGAGATTCAATACAGTCGTTGCCAATCAAGATGATTAATATTTTCCAAAAACTTTTTCAGTTTAAACCATAAATGGTTACGATGCTCCGATGGTTTCCGAGAATTCACCAAAACATGTTGCAACAATAATGAAATCAGTTCCTTAAATATTAAGATACAAGTAACTAACTGCCATCTTTCACTCCTAAACAATTTTTATTCAATAGAAATTTTCAATCTCTTTGTTGGTTTTTTTAATTGTTTCTGTTTGGTTTTTGTTGTATCATATGGTCCATGGCGTGTTTTTTGGCGATTACTACCTTGAAATAATAAAACCCTGTGCATAGTATCTGAAAATCAAATTAAGAAATTTTCAAGAGTTGTTTTTTTTTCCCAATCGATTCATACAAAAATGTGATACTGAAGCTGCACTTGTAGGTATACTAAATGGTATACTAAATTTCATACATTTAAGTCATTACGTTTTTGAATTATATAGATTACATGTTTCAGAAATTAGACAGTCACTTCTATTCGGATTCGGCATTGATAAGCATTTTATAGATGTAAAATCTGTGCACAAAATTTTATCGGTCAAACTCTCTTCAGTTTGTAATTCATCATGTTAACTTACATCCGTAAAGCCAGGCAGAAAATTTTCTCCTAAACGGCGTTTGCACAAAATTTGATAACGATATACTTTTTTGGTGTACCAGATATCATCCGTCTAAAATTAAAGCGCTTTTGTGTATGCGTGTGTGTTTCATAAACGGACAGACAAATATTTTCCAAAAATGTGCTATTCGAACTCCGGAATTACGGAAATGCGAAAATTCGTAAAAACTCTTGAGGTCAAATTTTTTGACGATTATTACCCTTTTCTTTACACTTTCAATATGGGGGAAGAAGAAAAAAGTGATTTTTCTTTTTCATTCTAAAATACACAACGTAAAAAAGAAACATTTTCATTCTATTTATTGATTAAAACGAAGATCAGTCTGTACTTTATCGGATGGTATGGAACTAAATATCCAATATACAAACTTTTCATCATTTCGGAATAGCTTTAAAAAGTATAGTATAAAAGAAAAAATATAAATTCTTAATATAAATTCTAAACTGATAACATTTAAAACCTCATTTATAATTTTGTAAATTATCTTAATGTTTTTTTTTTATTTTAAATAAGTTTAGTCCTTTTTCTAATTTCTTCAAAAATATTTTTATTTTACAATTATTAATGATAATATAATCGATAAAATTACCAAATAAAAAGATGCTGTGAAGCTTATTAATATAATTCAGAAGAAGAATTTATATATATATATATATATATATATATATATATATATATATATATATTTATATTTGCACCGTTCAACATTGATGTGATATATTACGCCCATTTAGAATTTAACCAAAAAAGTTTAATAAATTTCACAATTTAAATAATGATAATTTTTTAATTAATTACATCCAAAAAAAATTACAATTCTCAATCTAAATTAAAAACTACAATTTAAGAAAGAATTAAGATTAAAACAGGCACACGCACATAAAGCATTCATATCTCTTCGGATTTGGGGAAGGGTCTGAATCTCCGAAATGCAACAAGAACTTTCAAGATCAATTTTCCGATTACAATTATTCAACTGTTCTGACAATAACAACAGCATTGCAATTGAAGGGTTTGCTGCAAAAAGGAAGGAGCTCCAAATATTTAAGTTTACAGAAAACTGGTGGTGGTATCAGAAACTACATCCATATTGCAACAAACTAATCAGAAAAACAGCTCCATTGCTTGAGTTAATGAGAGAACTAACAATTGGAATACTATCTTTCTGGCAACAAACAAACAAGTTTATATTTTACCATATGACAGTACTCCAAATTCCCCTAATTGGAGATTCATGCTTTTTGCAGCAAACCCTTCAAGTCTTAAATCTATAATAATATTATAAATGTGAAAGTTTGAATATGTTTGTTACTCAATCATGCAAGAACGGCTGAACAGAACTGGGTGAAATTTAGCATAAAGATAGATTAGAGTCACGAATAGAACATAGGCTACTATTTCTTCTTATTAATTGAGTGGTTCATTTTTTATTCATTAAAAACTAACTTTCGCGCCAAAAAGCTGAGACCAAATCCCGCCAAAGATAAGTCAGGCTCCAGTTTTTTTTCCAACAGAAATTAGGATAGGCTTAGTATGGTTTCGACTGATTATTTCAGACGATTTTATTTATTTTCTTTGTGTTTGATGTATTTAAAATCAAATGCTGTTAATGAATCGATCTTTCGGATTCATTCTGAAGTACTTTTAACTTTAAAGAAAACAGAATAAAAGAAATAAAAAATTTATAATCTGCATTGCGGTTTCCCTACTGGCGTAGGAAATTGATATGTGCGTTACGCCAACTGGCGTTGAAAGTTTGTGCTTGATTGTTGAAAACTGTGTTTTCATTTAAATTAGAAGTTTAAAAATGATGTGTTTAATACTGTTCTAACTATCTCAATCTCGATCCATAAAAAAAATGGATTTTACCGGACTTGATTTGTTGTTTTGTTTTATTTTGAGTATGCAATGTAAATAAATAGTTGTGTTTTTGTTATTAAATTGTATATATTATATATATTTTTCGTATAATCTTATACTTATATAATCTTATACTTTTAAATGCATCGTTTTTAGACTCGGTTTAATTTTTTTTTATTTGTCATTATTTGATAGTTTTTCGTACACACATATCAAAATTTCCACTCGAACCTAGTCGCGGGTAATAGCTAATTTATATCCATTTCGAATATTAGAATAAAGAAAGAAAGCAAAGAAAATCGAACACAGTGAGGGACCCGAAGCCACACAAATCGAACATTCCCAGACATTCAAATTAAGCCAGGGACACGATCCCTCTCCAGTGTCTCCTCACAGTCACTGATCTCGCACAATGCAGAGGCGCGCGCACCCCGGCGAACAATGCTCGTCCCTGTCAGTGTCTCGGAGCAATGATCGATGGCACCCTCCCGTCCATCTTCCCGGCGAGATGACTGACCAGTGAGCATTGTCACACTTAGTGAAAGCTTCTGACAGGTTATCTTTGCATCGATGACCGCAGGTTCAATGGCAGGTAGGATGGGACACTGTCGCACACTAATGGCATCTGAAATGCATGAACTGAGACTGGGTAACTCTCATCAAGGAAGTAATGCTTAAGGAAAAGTATTGAGAGCGATATATCCTCGATATTCATTATCTTTGAATACAGAAAAAGCTCCTTATTCGCGCTTCCTTCTTTCGCGTTTTCACTATTCGTGGATTTAAAAAATGCGACCCAATTCCTATATTTGCAGCTAAAAATTTCTTTTTCCGCGGATCTAATAAGTGCATACATAATAATAAAAAGATTCCAATAGGTATCCAATCCAATATCCTTTATAAATGCCGTCAAATGGACTAATAAAAAAAGTAAAATACATCTTATTACAATTTTGTCTAGAGTATGTTGTTAAATGCAAACTGCAAGCATAGCCGAAATCGTGAATCGAATAGGACGAGACGGGTTCAAACAAATAGAATCAAGTGTCATTCAGAAATTGCTTGAATCGTAAGATGAAGATTTAACTGAAACCGACTAGGAGGAAATGTTAAATTCACAGCCCATTGAAGAAGAGGCTTCAACAAGCACTGGAAACGTGACTTTTAATTTGAAGAATCTTAGTGAAGGTTTAAGAATGGCAAATGAGCTTTGCGATTTCTTTATGAAGTCTATGGAACGAAATCGTATTTTTAAGAAGCAAATTGCTAATGCGACTGCTGCGTATCAGTCTGAATTGAAGGAGCTTTTGAAAGCTGCCAAGCAAGAGAAAATTACAAAATTCTTCAAACAATTGTCTAGGAATGTATCCCCTATAATCTTATATAAAGGACCATTCCGTATTCACGGTTTCTGTGTTCGTGGCATATTTATGGAACATATACCCCGCGAATAAAGAGTTTTTACTGCATAAGATTATGATGTACGAGCCACCTTCATCAACCAGTTGGGATGCCAGGGTTAATGGTAGCTAAAAACTTAAGTAGTTCGAGTAACGAGGTGTAGTGATTGGATTTTGAAGTGTTAGTAAATAAACGTTCATGGAATGTTTGCTCTTGGAGAAGAAGGAGTTACTTATCAGAGTAACTCGAACGAAGCTGGAATGAATTTATTGATAAGTTTTCTGTTTGCCTGTTTATTCAAAGCACTCACGAACCAGCCACGGCGCATGGTTTTAATGATTCCCTTAGAAAAATATTTTCGAATTTCAAACATTGATAGTTAGATAACTCGTATTATTAAAGATCATAATATAAAACCATTTATTGTGCTATGTAGATTTCCTGTCTGCGAATTGATGCATTCAATTATATTGAAACTCCCTAATCTTACATCTAAACATAGAAAAACAAGCCGAGTCTTATCTTAATGATCAATAAAGGGAAGAAATGTGAAAGAAAAAAATCAGGGCGAATATTAGTAATAACAATGGAAGTGATTTAAATTATCCACTAATATAATATATGGTAAAATATGTTTCAAATATTTTTATTTGATTTAAAAAATAGTAAAATTATGAGGTAAAAAATTGGTATCGGTAAAATAATTTTTAAAATTTTTATAAGATATAAAAATCATTATCGTACATGAATATTTTCGGAAGGTACTGCAGGAAAACGCCAACATTTCACTTCATTTTACTATCAATTTGTATTCTAATTAAAATTTCAGAAATCTACTTCCCCAAAAGAACATGTTCATTAAATCATATCCATGTCAAATGTGGCAGTTTGGGTCAAATGATGTCATATAAAACGCTAATAAAAAACACAGAAAGATTCATCTTTATTGTTATTACATACGGACAAAAATGATGGTATTAAATATAAGAGAAGAAAGTTCATGGCGGATGTTATATGAATAGCCTTAGTCGGAACAACACGAAAATTATTAACTACATCACATGATTTTGAAACATGGGTAGCTTACGAGAACGGCATTTGAACTGGTATCCCTCTTTCCATCTTCCCAAGATACACTGGTTAGAGGACATTTGATCTTCGATTAGACTTGGTAAAGGGCAGCCACCCTAACCCTTCCCCTAGCAAAAAACAGCGAATCTTTGACGAAGAAATTTCAAATCAACTTTTTAAATAAAGACTCGAAAGGTTTTACAAAGGATATTTTTTTTAAAATCCCAGCTCATACTGTTCGTTTCAGTACTCTGAGATAACTTTTCGGAAGTACTATCTCACTAAAGAGTGACAAAGTGAAGGATGAACGCAATTTCCAGAATTTACTTTATTATTAAATGTAAACATCTTCTCGTTTCAACTTTCCGATCACCCCTATTTTACCAAATTAAACCCGTCCTGACGCATGAGCAAATGCGTGGTGGCATTTAGAATCCGTTGTCAAACAATACGTAGGCAAGGGGGAACTGTTGTCAAATAGCATCAAATTATCGTTTCACAAACTTATAAGCTGAAAACCCATTCTTAAACTCGGTTCCAAATCAATAGATTATTTTAAAAAGTTATAAAATCAAGGATAGTTTTAATGAATCATTGCCTAATAATTCATAACCCTACAAACAAGATTTTATAGAATAAATTTGAATAAAGTGTAGAAAGTTTATGCTCTAACGGAAACTCTTAAATCTTATAGTTAAGATAATGTTCAATTAATTCTTCAATATTATGAAAAATCTGAGTAACAAATTTCAAATGAATTTAAAAAGTTTTTTTTTTTTCTAAATTTCCATTCATGCAGCTATCCTTTTTTTCAAATAGCATGAGGGGTGTATGGAAATTATGGTATACCATACAAATTTCATACACATTCATATGAATTAATGTTTTTAATTAACATTTAAACGTCGTCATTAATGTTTTCTATAATACTTTCTTTTCAAAATCAATTATATTGTACTAATTACATCAAATATCTAGACTAAAAAAAACTGAACTTTTAAAAATAAGAGTTTACAAGTCGAGGCGTTCGATTTTATGGCACCTGTTTCCGAAAATGAGCCGCACAAAAAAAAACAAAAAGAAAAGAAGGTCATGCTTGGCGGTCCTCCTATTTTAATTTCGCGCAACAATTCGCAACGCTGCCCATCGTCATTTCTGGCCCCTTCGGACAGCGAAGTGAGACCACAAGTTACACGTCACGCAAGCCGAGTCCAACTGAAAAACAGAAAAAAGCCGGCCGATCACTATGACAACCGGCTGTACACAAGCCGCCTAAGATCAAACCGTCACGACATTTCGGATTTCACAGCAGAACTCTTTGATTTCTATTTTTATTTTTAATTATCCATACGTCAATGTCGTTACTTTTTGCACCCGTCAATGTGTAAAGCAGGACGTGTGTACAATTGAAGAAGCCCTCCAAAACACAAGTGACCTCCAACTCATTTCTAATATGGGGGGAATGAATACGGCGATGATAAGTCTTTTAAGTGTTCTCGAAATCTGAACCGTCACGTTTTGAAAGAGCTGTTTGTTTAGAAAATTGATTAATGACAAGCGGGTACTTTTGAAGTAGTAAGTATGATACAAAAAAAAAAAGCGCGTAGTGACGAACACACATTTAATTGCTGCGATCGCACGCGTAATAACATTGATCTTAACAATAATTTAATATTAGATTTAAATTTTTTTGTTAAATAATAGTCTTTTTACTCTCTGGTACACAGAGTATAGATACTCACAAACGCTTTGAGCTAGATGGATGAAATTTGCATTAGGTCTTTATAACAAATTTTTAATTTTCTATCAAATTTTGAGTAAAATCCTTTTAGAGGCGGTCTTTCAGTACAGCTGTTTGAATATGAGTTAACGCGATAATTACAAAATGAAGAGAGCTATATAGATATATCGCTAAGAATCGCAAGATAGATTCAGTAAAAATAATGCTAAATTTACGCTAAAGGTTAATATTCCGTAAATATTACACGCTAATACTACGCAAGGCGTTTTTTGAGAAAATATCTTTATTAGAAAATATGCGAGAAAGTGTAAAGGAGACCACTACCGCTGGTTTATTTTTTGACTACACAAATATTAAAAAATTTTGTATTAGTTTGTAACATTTGTGTAGTAAAAAATAAACCAATTATCTCTATGATTTACAAATCATAAGAATAAAAAATAATAAAAGCTAACAAAACCAATAAAAAAAGGGAATAAAAAGAAAATAAAAAAAGCAAATTAAAAATAACAAAAGCCAAAAACCAGAGAGAACCAACTCCGAAATTTTAACGAACTTCCAAATTTCAGGCCTCTCTGATATACGAAAAACACAGATTTGGAATCACGCCTGTTAGCTTACCTGCGAACATAACTAAAAAAACATTTTGAGCTAGACCGATGAAACATGGTGTGTGTGTGATAATATCAAATTTGTAGGTTTATATCAATTTGTGGTCGAAAATCACTCACAGAAATTCTATCTGGTCAAGTACAAGTGAGCACGATCGTTAAAAAACGGACATTAGACGAATAAAATTTTGTACACAATTTTATTATTTTAAATATCCTTAAGTATAAATCATGATCCCGTTAAAAAGTTGACTATCGCCCAGTTTATACTTTCGCAGACATAAATACAAATACAATTAGATGAATAAAATCTGATATGCTACATTTTAACATCTAAATATGTATCAAATTCGGGACAAAATCCCTCAAGGGATTGTCTGTCTGTTGCTCTGAACAAACAATACATTTCAGCAAACCCTATTACAAAGCTTAATTGACATATTAACATGAAAAAGTGACATCCAATCTTTTTTTCGTGTTTAAAGACTTCATAAACACTATACTCTAATGTGGAATTCAATAAAAGTATTTTCGAAAGATTACTATAATTCTTAAATATAATGCAATCATTCTGAGCAAACTACAAATCTTGATAGCAGGATATAAGATTACTCAGAAGTAAAAAATGAAATCAGTATGAACAAATTCCAAATTACAACAAACTAATACGGTAGGCACTTTATGTGACTTAAATGTAGTTACGTCTTCTATCGGTATTTGGGAGCAGAGGTGGTTCCGGTTTAGGTTCTATCAAAGAATAGCCATGAAAATAAGCCGTGTAAATTCTTTACGCAAGATTTCTTGAAGGTATGGTGCAAAAGCTTGAAGTGGGGTTTGCCGGCTCTAGTGTATCCTCGTCATTAGAACACGGCACAAAATGGTTAAAATCCGTCCTTAAAAAGACCACGAGCTCCTTCAAAAATGGGCGTAATCATAATTAAATTAAATTTATCACCTTTATAAGTTAAATTACCGCATAAAATAGTTTTAAACATTTTTTTCCACATGATATAATACATGCAATGATATTTTAAAATATAATTTAAACGTAATTAATTTCTTAATTTCTAGCTCAATTTTACCCATATTTTTAATTTTAAAATATTCTCTTCCTGATACCATTCTATTTTTTCTATCTAATTAATTCAAGAGAAGTTTTGAAGTCAACGGTCCCCATGCTCCGAGTGAAGGGATAAAAATTGCTGATCCCAACAAATTTCTTTCTAAAAGATCCTTATGTTTCCCTTGCCTAGTTGGCGCGTAGAGAAAATCCCTATCAGAATCTTAATAACATAAGTACTGAGAGGAAATATTTTGTCTATCAATATGTCATGGTGTATAAGATCAAGGATAAAATTTCCATCAACTTTCCCTCATTTTCGCTCTTTTGTTGCGTATGTGCTCGTCACTCCTGCTTGCACATAAAGCGTGCGTGCTTCCCCAGGATGAAACAAAACGACGTCAAAAAATCGAAAATATCTTCGCAGTCTTCGAAACTGCCTCCTGCTTCCATAAATACAACGTCAAAAAATACCTATTAAGCTTAGTTACATTTGTGGCTCGTTTTGAAGAAACACGAGTACTATTTTCGGATGAACTTGGCAATTTCGGCCCGTAATCAGATGATGAAAAAGGATATTTGATGGGAAACTGCTTCTAAATTTTTTCAGCACACCAGCGGGAGGACATCTGATGTACTTCAGATCTACATACACAACATTTCAGTGGAATTAGGTTTAAAATTTGGAACCATTCGATTCTGAAATCCACATTATACTAGCAACGTCTTGCGATCCCAAATAAATGATAATCCAATTGTTGATATGAGCCTTGAACAAGCATTGTTAAGTTCAGAAAGCCGAAAATAAACGATATGTTCAGTCAGATGCCGATAATTCATTTAGATAGCAGCCTTAATGGCAAGATAGCTAATGAACCAAAAGGTTCAATTCCTTGAACCGTTCCACGTTCGAAATATAATCCAATCAAAGAACCGTTGTATCAGCGAATTTAATACATGTTTAAAGCAAACAGGTCCAAATGTCACTGACACTGATGTAGTGTGAAGATTTAGAGAAAGGGTGCGAGATCACGTTCCTCCTCGTCATTTGAATGCGGTTCAAAATTATCAGGTTCTCCCAAAATAGCCCTAATACTGCTTTACAAATCGGGAAGTTCGTTAAACTAATTAAATTAATTCGTTTACCTAAAAGCGATTCTTCATCTTGCATACAGCCGACCACCCCGCCACCACTGAACGTAGCAGTATCGGCAGGATTTATTGTGGTCGACTGCTGTACCTAAAAGGGCAGCACGGATAATGCATTGCTGATGTATTAGTATTACATCTCCCCTTTGTGGAATCCAAAAACTCACCTATCAATAACAGAATGAATAAATAGAATCTATCTTATATTATTTTCTTTTTTTCATCCATCTCAAAATTCCAAAATATGAATAACAGATAACGTGGAATAGCGATTTTAGAATGGTCAAAATATCTCATCTTCCAATGACTAAAAAAGAAAGAGTGTCAGCTAAGATCTTCTTGGCAAGAGTAACTCTCTTAGACTTCTTTGAGATTAAGTCTAACCGTGCCATAAAAGCTTAATTAATTAAGATCCATTCCTCTCACCTGAAAGAACAATACCTCACATTTTTGACAAATCTGTTGGGGAATCCAAAACCTCTCCCCCCCCTTACCAAATGAATAATTAGAATCTATTTCATCCCGCGCCCCCTATTTTTTTCCTACCCCCTATCCCTGGCCCGTCGCCATCATTTCGCACCAACAAACTGTCCTTCCTCGGGAGAGCAAGACAAGACAATTAATCAGCGCGCGTCACAAGTGAGCGGAGCCATCCGAAAACAAGCAAATGGGACAAAACCAAAAACAAAAGGGGCGAAACTCATTTAACGGAGCAACCTATTAATATTGACGTGGTCGCAAGTCGCCATTAGAGATTCGCAACAAGAGAGAGCACCGAAAGCGTGCATTATTTTGCTCGACGGGATTCTAATTAGATTAACGTGTTTGTGCCGCACACCCATCACTGGTGTCCGTAATTAGAGCGAAGGTCCCGTTGCCATGGCGACGCGCGTGACGACCGCAAGGACCCCGTTACTCCAGAGGAGTCGATTACGAATTTCAACCAGACTGGGATTCGGTGTCGGGCTACCGTAACGAGCCGTAATGGGCCCATTAATACTGCAGGATAAAAGACTTCGATAGTTTGTGGGCAGAAATGGAAGTTTACTAACTGATTAACATGGAACCCGCGCTCAGTTAAGTGGTTGTTAACCCCGCTCGACTCCAGAAGCGAGGGCCACACCGCCTTTTCCAATATAAACATAACTCTTCAAGCACTGAGATATCTGTTGAAATGGATGGATTTGATTTGTTTGTATTAAGAAAGGGAATAGGCTGGTAGATTTGATCTGATGGGTAATGAATGGATGGTAACAATATTTATGACGATAAAAAGTTTGAAATACTTCTTTATTTGGCGATGAAATTTGCAACGATCCTTGTGAAGCAAGTATGAGAAGTCCTAATCACCTAGTACAGTGTTTCCCAACGGGTGATACACGTACCCCCCGGGGTACAACTGAGCCGAAAGTCAACCCCCAGAAAATCACATGACCCTGTCCAAAATGAAAGGAGGCCCAAGCCCCCGTTTACTCTCGGTAGCATACCCACTCACTTACTTCTGAACCAACCAACAAAGTAAAGGCCTTATCCTACGGCAAAGTATCGTCGGCACTTTTCGTCAGCAAACGACAACGAAAGTGACGTCACTTGTGTGACATCCTTCCAAAGTTTCACATGATTGGTTGAATTTCTTTGGCAGACAATATTTCGTCGGCATTTTCAAACAGGTTAGAAAAAGTTGTTATGACGAAAGACTTGCTTGACCGGTTCTTGAGGGTAGAAACGGAAAAACGCTGACGAAATTTTACTGTGGTAAGGCCTTAACGATTCCAAATAGCACAAGTCCGAACAACCAATCCCAAACCGAGCTTCAACCCTAACACCCAAGAATCAACTCACTCTTTTCTCACTATTATCCAGTCCATGTTAAACTATTAAATAAAATAGCTACTACAGTCACAGTTAATAAGGGGATAGTCCTTTTCCTAAGGACGGAAGCCCCGAGAAACCTGTCATCGCAGTCATCGACTGTCTCTCACCACGTGATCGAAATCGGAGAAACCTTTGATTTTTATCGTGGAACGGGTTAACCCCTTCCTTCTCGCTCCCGTGAAAATGACGGGGTGAAATTTCTACCTCTATTTCTCGCGCCCGTGATATTTCCGGGCTGGCGTATTCAAAAGTAATGTGCCAAAAATATTAAAACAATCTATTTCTTATGCCCAGAATCATGTTTATGACTCAATATACACATCAGATGGCTGCCCTAGACTATTTGCAATGTTTTTAGAGATAGCTAATTTATTTTAAACTATACACTCAGTTTTATACAATTTTCTTGAATAAAAAATGGGCACTTTTATGACCATTTTCTTTAAAATTACGCGACCATTAAGGGGATAAGTACTTACTCCCAGTCGTCTTGTACATCTTGCTTTTCCAACTTCATATTTATGTGAAGTTGCTTTTTTAACATTGGTAGAGATTAAGGAACAGACTATTGGACGTGGAACCGTATTTGAGATTAAAATTACCAGGGAACAAAATTACGACGATCTGTCATCTCAGCACAAACAATTTCATCCTTCTCATTGATAAAAATAATTGGTTCTGATTTTTATTTATATTTTATTATGTATAATTTTATTTCTTTTTTCTTATTAATTTGTACATATCACAAAAAGAGAAAAATAAATATATTTTTAATTGTTATAAAAATACTTTTTTTTTTGACGAAGGGTACTTAGCGTTACGATAATTATAGGAGTACACATTCGTCAAAAGTTAGGGAAACTCTGACCTAGTAAATAAATTCACTACTCCCTATGTTATGGAGTTACTACTGAATAAAACCAAACTACTTATATGGTTTTATTTATGGAAGCAGATGGATAAAACGATTTTGTTGAGATTCGAGTGTGAGTGTGTGTGTGCGCGAGCGTGTGTGAACATATTTTAGCAGTTGCGTGGCAGAATAAAATAAAGTTTTGAAATTTTAAAACAGCAATTTCTCCCATCCAGGCAGGCATAATTTATACATATACAAAGCGGTTAGCAATGCGTCAGTCTACATCGCGACCCAAGAGCAGAAGAGACCAAAATTGTTTCCATCGATGTTTTTTTTTTTTTTTTTTTTGCAAAATATTTATAAGGTACATGTAGATTTAGTATAGAAGAATTTAGGCATCTTTAAAAGAATGTTGGAAGCTTTAAGGAATTTCATTCCTTCACTTGCAAGTGAGAAAATGCTGAGACAGCAGTTTTACAAACTGCGTGTTACGTTAATTAAATAAATAAGTGGGGAATGAATCAGGAAATAAGAGACCATTTTAGCAGGAAGTTAATGGGGATTAAAAAATAAAAATCAGGAAATTGAGTAAGATTTAATTTAGATTAAGGTATATCGCTAATTTAATATATATAATTTAATTTATATATTTAAATTTAGACGAATCGTAATTTAAAGATTCATAAAATATTTTTGATTTGCTGTCTCTTCTCATCCAAATAATATCAAATGAATTAAGTGCTAATATTAAAGATAGCTCAAAATTAAATATTCGACATGTGGTGTTTAAAATATCGTTCAACAATGAAGGATTCGGATTTTGAGCTGCATTTATTTATTTACGGTTTTTATACAAATGTTCATATCTGACCTCTTACGTAATACTATCCTCCTCAGTCAGGAAACGGTAACTTAAAATTTTGCATCAAAAATTAAGCAGTTATTCCACGGAGCAAAGGAAAAGACACCTTCTCGATCACAACCTCTCTGCTTGTCTAAATCACAGGCAAACCCCTTCCGTTTGTATCCTCAAGAGCGCCATCTGTCGGTATCAGAAGAAATTATTCCAATCTCTGCTCCTTCACTTCCAAATCAAGCCGGCTTATATTCTTACAGTAGGAATTAACACGACAGGATTATCACTGAAGGCTCCTAGAATCTTTGATGGTACTTTCAAAATTTAATTGTTACTTCATTTGATTTTGATTTAATTATTTTGATGCGCTCGAACTTTTTTAAATTAAAATCAAATACTGTAAAAATTTTAGAATATTATTTTTAAAATATTTCCATGTTTCTCAAGGTTTTCAAAGTCGTTTGCAAATCAGTCCCATCCCTTTCCCTCTTCAGTGCGCTGACTGATTTACTAATCGGAGCTAAAGTAAATTTTTATTTAAACATTTTGTTAAAAAAATTGTGTCCTTTAAAAAAAGTTAAATTAATAAATTAAATTGCATTCTTATTCATTCTACACGTAAGATACTAAAACTCCTTCTAAGAAAGGTTCTATAATTTTATTACTTCAGTTTGTCATAATTTAACAGAACAGCTCAGAAAAGATTAAATAAACAGATAAAAAACTTAAGAAACAGTTTAGAATAAAACAAAACCCACAAAAACGCATAATTTCTGAAATTTGAATGAGGAAATGGGGGTGTGGTAATCCCAAATCTTAAGTTGCCTAAGAGTCCATACTAAGACAAATGGAATCTTCCGATACTACACAAGATTTCGCTATTGTGCAACTAACACACAAGATAAGAGTAACCCAATTCCAAGAGGTGCCCAGTAAATTTCCCATTCCGCCAACAGATGGCAAGACATGCATTTAGCGCATGGATTATTGGATAAAAAAACTATTATCAGACTTGTTGTATAGAGCGCATATCACGTAATGACGATTGAAATTAAAACACATACGAGTAAAATATTTGATCAGAAGTCGTGTATAATGAATTGAAGAAATTAAGTTTCAATAAGTGGTAAAAATGCCTTCCGTGAAAACTGATGACCAAGTTAAATTGGTGAGAATGCGCAATGTGGAAAACTTGACCATTATGAATTTCTTCAATTATCAGAAATTATTACGGAGTACCAGTTGTTCAGGAAATTGCAAACTAAGTGGTTAAAATAGCGTATTATGTATATATAACCATAAGCATTAAAATAATTAAAACCCATTTCCTGGTCAACAAAAATTAAAACGAAACTAATTAGGTCGAAATCGAAATTAAAATTTAATTCGGAATTAAAAGCTAAAAGTTCACAAAAAGAAAATTGTTTCGGTTGTGTTCCTTTTTGCTTGGTTTATTTCTTTAATGTGCGTGTGTGTGTCAGAACACACAACTTAATTCCACATTTGAAAAGTAATTCGGGACAATTCTATCTGCTCTCGTATTTCGTCTGCTCTTGAATAGACAATCATATGCCCTTAAAAATTTATGTCCAAATTTGATAGGAATCTATAATTTCGGTTTTGAGACACATGAAAATTTTGTTTGTACAGTATTTTTATTCACTTACAAGGCATTTTATTCATTTGTAGAGCACTTTTATTCATTTGTAAAGTACTGCAAATACTTACAGCATTATTTCCTAAGTTATTGTGTTCGTAAACAAATAATTTCAAAAATCTATAATTTTTGGATATTCTGAAATGTTAAAATTTGTCAATTTCGAGGTCAAAATTTTTAATGATTACAATTTTTCTCTACATATAATTTTTTAAAAAATGTAAATACTACCCTTTTTTATTTATTTTTATGTGAAAGAGAATAACTAAAGGTTTGGTTCGACAAAAATAACTTTGAACATTGGACCAAAATATGATATAAAACGAAAATCTTGAAATAGAGCAACTTATGCACAAAAAAAAAAAAAAAAAAAAAAAATCACATTATTTTAAGTTTATAAATTTTCATACACAAGAATAGGTAGAATTCAAAAATTTTTATTTCATTCAAACAGATAAAGGAAAAAATGCCTGTATTATTTAAACCAATAATAACCTTTCTGGTCACACTTCATACAGAAAAAAACAAAAAATAACAGAACTTATTGAATACTCATATACCCATGAATATAAAGTCTAACACAACAGACCAAAACGAATCTTTCCATAAGTTCGGAGGTGGTATATGAATCACCCAGCTATAGGCAGCTTTCTCAAGGGGGATTCGAGCTCCAGAGTAAATGATCGCGAACTTATACACCCTGCGATCAATACGGCGTGATCTCTATCAGGACCCCCGTAATCTGCCAGTCCCAAGAATCAGAGCTCCATTTAGCCCCACCGCAACCCTTTCGGGGCCGTGGAAAAGAATCCCCCATCTTGCCACACATTAAGACTCCCACGCCCCCCGAACAGTTAAGTGAACAGCAGCTCCTGTACAGTGCACTTCTCTCCGCTGATGGACAGTTGCCATGGAGACGGGAAGAGGAAGAGCGCCGCCACGGCCAACTTGGCGATTACCCATCTTTCCGATGATGAGGAAAAAGGCCTTTCTACAGTTCCAAAACACAGGTGGATAATGTGGGATGGATGGGTAAAAAATGTAGGGGAAGAGGGAAAAAAAACTCGATGACTGCTGTTATATCTTCAGACGATTGGCTATGTTATGAAAGAAAAATGTAGTAAAAAAAAAGATTCGTCTATAATGGGAAAAAGTAAATGTTCAGATGTATTATTTCTTTTGATAAAATAATAAGTTCATTTCGCTATATTTCTTATGATAGTTTTCTTGAAATTTTCAAGCCATTTCAATGAATCGATAATAAATAAGTCATTGTACGAAAGATGTGAAAAGAAAAATTATCACTCGATATTTGCGTAAATATTCTTTGTCTTTCTCTTTTATTAGTTTTTACTAACATTTATCAAGTTTTACTGTTTATATTTAAAATATTTGTCGAAGATTTGGTTCTTAGAGTGAAAAACATAAAAGCAGTCGATTCAGATTATTGATTTTCCGCGCCACCAGAATCAGAATTGCGAAGGATATCGACCTTCCGGAGAATGGCATACAAACGCCTGTTAAGAAAACGCTTTCCGTTTTGGAAAAACACTTCACAAACGGGAACAATACAGGAAAAGAACGATTTTGTTTTCTTGTTTATAAATCATACAAAGAAAAAACATTTCAATCATTTAAAATAATTCGATTTTGAGGTTTAAACAATTTTCTATGAATTATATCTAGCTTCTTGTTCGGGAAAGAAGAGAAAGAGGGTACAAAAATATAAAGTATCTTAAGAAAATACCGTATTTATGCGAATCTAATGTGCCATTGAATCTAATGCGCATCCCTATTTTAAAACTTTAAATAATAAAAAAAATGTTTGTCGGCAAATGTAATGCGCATCAATGGTATGAGGAATTTAGTGAATCTTATTTTATACAGCAATGGATTTTTATATAAACTATCAATCAATGGCATAATAATTTTATTTGGCCAAAAACGATGCGCATTAGATTCGCGTAAATACAGTAAGGCTTTAGAAATAAAATGAGCTTGAGGTAGGATATATGGCCTTTATCTAACTTATGACGAAATCTGTGTAGGAGAAATTTAACAGTCCATCCGTATGCAAATGAATACAATACCTCAAAAACGCAGAGTCAGATGATTAAGCTTAGCATATGATTTCTATTATCAGTATGTTAGATATGTATCACATTTTATATCGAATTCAACAAGGGAGTGGGACCGAATGTTTGTGGATTTGTTTGTCCGCATTAATAGGTGCACCAAAATCGAAAAACCATCTGTATGTAAATGAATATGATACCTAAAAAATGCAAACAGTCAGATGATAAATCTTGGCATATGATTTCTATGATCAGCATTTTAGATATGTGTCACATTTTATGTCGAATTCAACAAGAGAGTGGGACTGAGTGCTTCTAGATCTGTTTGTCCGCGTTAATGTGTGCACCAAAATTGAAAAACTCAATTATCTGTCCATCTGCATGCAAATGAATATGATACCTCAAAAACGCAGTCAGATCAGATGATAAATCTTAGCATATGATTTCTATTATTAGTATTTTTAAAATGTATCACATTTCACGCAAAATTCAACAAGTGGGGGGTGGCTACTTGTAGATTTGTGTACTCGCATTCAAGTGATTGCCAAAATTGAAAAACGCAATCACTTAGACAAAAAAAATATGGAATGGAGTTTGATTATTAAATTGTTAGTGTGTGAGAAATTTTGGACCCAATCGGTGAAAACAAAAACACACAAATTCCATATTCAATTTTTGCCCTTATACTAAAAAATTCAAACGAACAATACTGTGTCCGTATACCATGAACTCGAGGATGTACAGATTTTGTATAACTGTAGTATAAGAAATTTTTCCACTCCCCACACAATTGTATGAAAGAATCACCGATCATTTTGCTACAGAGTCAGATTTCTTCTTATCCACTGGAGAAGACACGTGTTATCCCTTAAAACAATAAATGCCTGTTAACACATATTTCGAATGTGCCTCTGTAGTTAGAGCGAAACAAAGGTATCATTTGATATGTAACTACAACCCACTTAATTCATTACTGAATAGTCTATTCACAACCACATGTAATGAAAGAAATAACCAAAATGCACCAAATAATTTCATATAATAAAATAAGTTAATGTTAGTGAATCTTTTAAAAAAACTTAACAATATTATATATAAAGATATTTTTAAAATCTGCTTTCCTTAGTTTTTTTATCTTGTTTAGTCCATATTAACTCCATTTTGAAATGTTCTTTTATTTTCGGATTCAATTTCCATACATTTTTTTATTTAATTATTTCTATACGTGCTCTATAAAAACTAATGGTCACAGCATTTCCTCAAGATCAAATGTGAAAGAATGAATATCCTTAATTCTTGTAACATTCTTATTTCCTGATTCAATTTCCAAACCTTTTTTTTAATTTATTTATTTAATTCTATGTGCGCTCTGTACATATTTTTCATAAGTAAAGTATGCTTCTCATAGTGCGATAAAGTCAATTTTTAAAGCATATATATATATATATATATATATATATATATATATATATATATATA
>JAPMOQ010023706.1:2058007-2100589 GCA_026543055.1 Argiope trifasciata
ATATATATATATATATATATATATATATATATATATATATATATATAAGAGTTGCATATTTGGAAACTCACACAACTGCTTATTGAATATTAACATTCATCTAGCAAATAAATTAAATACATATTTGGCAAGCCGATACTAGGCCAATATTTTAAGCATTAATTTTAATAATTTTGATAAGAAATTTCTCTAATAACATAAATACACACACACAAGGAAATAATAAAAGAAGAAAAAGCAAACTAAAACAATCTAATAGTTCTGTTCAATGTGATTGACAAAAAAAATATGATAAAGTTAACATTTGATATAACTAATGTTTATTTTGCTGTTTTAATAACAGTACCTTTTTTAAATCTCAGAAAGAAATATATTAATTTATTTGTAATTAATGTTAAGACAAATAATAGTAGAATGTAATGCATTAAAGTTGTTACTATAAAATATATCACCTATAATTTATTTATTCTCAAATATTCTATCCTCGGTTACAAACTCGTTAATGTTTCATGTGAATTAATGAAATTAATTTAATGTGAATTTCATTAATAGCAATGAAGTGGTAAACTAGATTACGAACTTAATGATGAGAATAATGCTCAAAGAATTCCAAGCAAATGAGATTATTAGCAACATAAAGTGCATCCACGCTGCAAAGTGAATTTGATCAATTTTCTCTAAACAAACAAGTTTTCATGTAGCAAGTAATATAATTAGGAAAGAATCATCTTTTAAGTTGCAGATTCTGTAGAGATTGAGAATTTCCACATTAAGAAATTTACAAAAATAGATTTATGACAAGTCTTCATAAAATATGAATTCTTAATAATAAATATGAAACCAAACGTTCCTTCAACCTCTTTTACATAAATCTGTAAATAATGATCCAATGAAGTATTCTAAATTTAGAATCATAACTATTAAAATACTAAGGTGAGAAAAATAGTGTGTCTAATATATATAACTACCATTTAACAGTTTCTTTATTTGAAAAATAAATTTATAATATTTGAGATTGCCTTAGAGCAAAATTATGTTAAGAGATTTAATTTTTAAAAACATGAAGACAAATATATAACAAATAATAATATAAGATAAGAAACGTTGTTTGTTTACAAATTCATTACGACAATGTTATCTTAAAACTTATAATCAAGAAATTCTTTTTAAAAAATTACCATAAAAAGGAAAAACTGTAATTTCAATTATCATAAAACGATTTGCATAATGAATTTTTTAATATAATATTTGAATTAATATATATTGTCATAATTACATGAAAAAATACGTCATTAATTTGTTACTTTTCATATTTTTTGTACAAAATAACAAAACTTTAAGCTGTAGAATATTATAGATTCCAAAGAATTTCAGAGCTAAAAGTTCTAAAAAGAAAGAATATTTACTTTAAATGGTATGTGAGATATGTATATGTGTATATAATATTTTCCACAGTCTATATAATGTTTTTAACCCAAACCCAATTAATTTTACAAACTTACGATCAAATTCCCAAACGAATATTTTGTTACGAGCTCAAAACTGGCAAATTAATTAGAAAAATCAAGAATTTTGCAATAATAATTGACCTAAAATTTACTTATTTATAGCCAGTATATTTTAATTAAAAAACCTTTCTTTCTTAATTTTAATAAATAAATGTTAAGTTATATAAATGAATCTATAGGAAAGTTTTGGATAAAGACATGAAGTTGTCTAAATTCAGAATTAGATAAAAATACGAGACGATTTCAAAAACCGTAATAAAATATTGAAATTTGGCATATCATAGAAGATACGAACTATCCGTTTAAAAAAGAGTCATAAAAAAAGCAAGGGGGATTTTTTTAGAAAGAAAATGATGCTGAAATCAGACTTTAAAGCATTATTTCATCAAAATGTCACAGTATTCTTTATTCTTAATTATTCTAATACTAGAAAAAAATATATACATTATCGATAAATAATTCAAAAAATCATCACAGCTTATTACAAAGAAACAATCAATAACAAATAAGCTCTAAAAAACAAACAGAATTAAACAACATTCTTTCAAAAAAAAATTCTTATTAAATAATCAGATCTAATTTTTATAACACCATAATAAAGTCTTCAAACTTTTTTCTGAGTGGCATAAAACGATCTCAAAATTTAGTTAAAAAGAAACCACATAGATGGCAGCACACATCGAGCAATGATTTATGTCCAAGTCATAGGTTGCCATGGGAACCGCCTCATGATTAACAGAGCTATACTTGGTTGCTTAGCGACAAACTTAGCAATTCTTTTCCGTGCCAAGAAAGCAACCACTTGAAAGAAAATCATACTCTTCATTTGAATAAATTATAATTACACAGCAAATACCAAAAAGCTAACAACTTTCTTTTTACATTTTTTAACAACACACGATCATGCAACAATTAACTTTTCTTCTTATTATTTACATTTTCTTTTTCTTTCAGACAGCGAATAAAAGAAATAGAATTCAAGAAAGAACCTGCTTGGAGCATAGAATTTATGTTCGATTGCATATTTTCACTTTCACTAAAAAAAACAATTATATAATTTTATTTCTTAATCTTTTAAACTTAACATATAGTTACAGAAAAATTAAAACTTACTTAATTCTCCAATGCACTTTTATAATTTAAAATTATAACAGTTCTGAATTTATTCTATGGTTTCCATATGACCAATAAAATTTAAATAAAAGTTAATGTCATTCTGAAAATACTTGAAATTTCAATTTTAAGCAGAATCTAACATCCAATAAAAAAAAAAAAGGCTGTATATCAAAAATAAACACTTAATTTTAAAAAAATTTGATTTGTGAGAATAAGTTCAAAAAAAAAAAAAAGACAAAAAAGAAGTTTTGGAAATGGAAATAAAATATTGATGTGCGAAAAGTTGACTTGATTTATTTTACATACAACCATATTGATTTTTTTTTTTGTTTCTTGTAATCTGTTATCTTAAAATTAAACTTTATAAATATTTAAATATATCTATTGTCAGAAAAATTCCAAACGCTTGTTTGAATATATAAACTGTATTACACTAATGTATAGCAAGAAAAGTGTTCAAAATAGACGATTACATCTAGAATTAGAACACTAGGTGCAGAGTTCTTTCTTTAGTAGTAAGGATTCAGAAAGAGATTTATCAAAATTTCAATTCAATTCATGTTTAAAAATCAATCCGAAAATATTTTTTACAATAACTTTTTTAAATATTATCACAAAAAATTCATCTTAATACCAGTTTTTAATTTTAAAAAACTAGCTCTAATGACACTGATCTTATTTCAATAAATTTTTTCTAATTCTTGTTTAATTTTAAAAATATTTCATAGCATATTTTACAAGAAACCTTTCACTGCTTTAAATGCCATTCTTATGAATGCGAGCATTCCAACGATATTAAATATCTTTTTTTCGTGCATATACTATGGTTGTAAAATAACAAAAATGAAACTTCTTACATCTAAGACTGAACTAATAAATGAGTACAAAAGTAGATTACGTTACTAGAAAACATTTCTGTTAAAAACCAGGAATAATTATCCATTGTGATCAAAATTATTTTTATTATATCTGATGAATAATACGTTAAGTCTCACATCAGTCATATTTTAAGCGATTTTGATAGAGATTGTTCATTTTTTTATGGCACATGAATGATAAATTTGAAAATGTTGAATCAAGTTTGATGATATTGGGACTAAATAAAAGTTTAAAATTTATATATAAATGAAAAAGAAGATATAATCTACGCATAACTTGTTTTGTCCTATTAATTAACTGAGAGATATATTCTATGCATAACTTATTTTGTAGTACGTAATTAACAGAAAGAATATCAGCTAAGAAATTCCAGGGGAACAAAATCAATGTAAAACAAAACTGCACATTGTTTTCGCTTTTCAAATTATTTAGAATTGATTATTTTGCGGAAGAATTTTGAAGAAATTGTAGGATATTAAAATTTAAATTATTTTTAAATTCATACATATAATCAAAATGTTGAGGGGGGGCTATTCATGAGAGCCCCAACTGCAAGAAGCTGAACATGCCACATTCTGTAGTTCAAACAGCAATGAAATGCTGCACTTGTTAAATGTTGTTAGAAAATCTATCATAATATGCTTGTTAATATCCATTATGTGAGAATTCCACTATTCCTTAACCGTGTTAAAATATATTTAAAGGTTAAATTGTGCTTTACGAAATTTTTGCTGCTTTATAAATCTTTCATGTGTTAGAAAAGATCGAATCAAAATCGGCATTTTACTTTCTGATGCTCTGTAGGATTATTCTTAAAAGCCTTTTTTCAGGGAAAAAACGAAAAAATCTCTTTAAAAAGATGAAAGTGTGAAATTTATACCAATCGATTGCTTTCCACCTTTCATAATAAGTAAGAAATAAACAAAAAATGGAAGCAAAACTTTTAAAAATAATTTCAAGAGGTGCTGCAGTTCTGCAGCCTTAATAATCACGTGCAACCATTGGATTTAGTGTGACTTTCTACCGACAGATGGAGAAGCAAACACGCAAAAGTAAATGTAACGCTCTCTCAAACTACACAAGTAAATATAAGACTGTAGGCATAACTTTGAATCTCATTTTCCTACTGTAAGAAGAGGGTGGGAAGTTTAATGATGACTTCAATTCAATATTATGACTCAATAATTTCAATACTAAGATATATTCATTTTCAATACTAAGATATATTCTATATCTAAGGCTTTATATGGTGTAATTAAGTAATCGCTCGAAGTAAACTGCTGAAAAATTAAAAAGTAATTTCAAACACATGTCTATTTATTGATCATCGCCAATCCACAGTGAATCGTGCATAAAGAATTTTTTTATAGTAATATTTTAATTTAGCAATATTTGATAAAAGTTACAAAGAAATGCAAATGCATTATACAAATAAACAATATTTTTAAGCAGTCATTTGTAAAAACTGAACGAGAGAAGAAAAGCTTCATATCATTGTTTAAAAGCAAAGACTTAGTCAAGAAATAATATTTTTAAAAAGTATTCATATTTTTGTCACAGTAAATAATCGACTCAATTGTTGTATCCAAAACTTTATCATATATTAACATATTTGAAACAAATCTACAACTAGTGTGAAGAAGGCCTAATAACTATTTACACTTCCCTAAGTCACTAATTTCAAGTTACCACTTTAGCATACACATAGACAGAAAGTAATCCCTTCAAGTCTCATAGTTGTTACAGATTACAATTTTTATAATTAAACAACATATTAAATTTCATCTCAGTTATTTATGGTTTTAAATTATCAGTTTACAAAGACAAGATCAACAGAACACACTAATTTATTGCTCAGGAATATCAAACATCTTTCAACATTTTGTCATTTTGATGTAAAGGCTGTGAATTGAATTCAATACCTATAATTTTCTTTTTATTACTGCAATTTTTCAAGTATCACATTTCAAATAAGACATACATAATTCCTTTTTTTTTTTTTTTTTTTTTTTTGAAGGCGTCGAAAACTGTATCCTATATATAACATGAAGATACATTAAAATCAAAAAGGTAGAATTCTTTGATGATACACTACTATCTTAGTATATTTCACATTCCAGAAAGTAATAACGGTCATCGAACTTTCGAGCATATTGCCAAATAAAGACTTTATTTCTTTTTTTTTCATATAAATTTCTGCTCCTCTAGATGGCGCTGCGCATCTTATTATTGATGTAAGCCTTGACTGACATTTGTGGCAGACAACACAGCATATGAATGGAGGTTGCTGGAGTAAACTAGTAATTTAGTACCTGTTCGCGCGCTTTTTTCTATCCTGTGCCATCACATGACTCAATGTAATGACATGCCGCAATGTGTTAATGTATATTTTCCTCTGGTCTGTGTTGTAATAAACGTGTGCATCTAACATGGCGTGGTTATTTTGAGGAATAATATTACAGAGATAATTAACAAAATGCAGGTGGTATGAGGAGAAAATAATATAATCCGTCGGCGTGTTGTATGAGGAGTTAACACTACCAAAACAAAATTACTTACCCAATATAATTTCAAGTAACATAGCTTTAAAGAACAAACAAATGAAAAGGCAATTTGAAATTCATGCCCTAGACTATATATGTAATTACTTAAAAACAATGGAACGCGTGTTCAGACTTTCATGTTCAATGTTCTGCCAATAAATATTTCCTGACATAGTAAAGTGAGGCAAACTGAGCTTGCATTTGGGACATCGTATTTATCGATTGATCTGATATATATACTGGTAATATACTGATATAGTACATAATATCAACATTCTGATTTATACCAAAATTTGATATAAAACTACAATTTCAGTAACAAAATCATAATCCATATTTCATTTATTTAAATCACTGCATTTACAGGGAAACGAAAGTACAGACCAACCAACAGTCAACATTTTGGCAGATTTAGACTAAATTAGGATATGGATTTATACTTTAGATACTAGATCTGTGAGCCAAATTTTATTTATCTTAATTTGCGATCACACGAGGCTTATGTTTACTCGCAATTCTTGTCTCTCTGCTGTTGTCCCGGCATTGTCCCCGTGTGAACAGTTGACACAACGTGGACAACGTTTGTCCCAACGGGACAATTATTTGCCATTGTCCCGTTGTAGTCACGTGATTTTCTGGATGTAGGCGTGATCTTCTATTGCGGGCAATAATTAGCCTCGTGTGAACCCAACTATAGTTTATGTTTTGTTGCTATCGTGTTCATAAGGATTCGGACAGAACTAACTTTGTATGGAGTTCTTTCGTCATTCGATAGATATCTATAAATTTGATACGGTGATGGCATATCAAATTTCATTTATCTAGCTAAAAGTATTTTTTAATTATTTAGTTCACAAACAGCATTAAACCAAAAATGTAATTTTCTGACTCAGGGTAGTCTAAAACATAGGAGAAATGTCAACAAATCGAGTTAGAATACATTGATGATTACAATTTCAATGTATTTGAACTCGATTTTTTTTTTTTTTTTTTTTTTTTTTTTGTATACGAGAAAAGAAGAATTAAAGCAAGAACTCACATGCAGATTTCGGTGAAAACCTCTCTCTCTGAGCAGCGCAGACAGCAAGAATTCTATATCCCAGATCAAGATCAAAGCCTTGTTTTTGCGAGACTTGACTGATCACCTGCAAAGGAAGAAATATAAATGAAAAATAACAGCACTGTAACACTAACTGCTTTGTTTTGGATGCTCCCCCAATTAATCTAAAACCGTAATTAAAAAAACCCACAAAAGTTTCTGTCATTAAATTCATCAAATTTTCTGTAGAAGCAAAATTAAATCACAAAATTACAGTATTAGCAGCGAAATAGATTTGAAGCAAGTCAAAATGTCCATTATTCCACAAAAAAGAAAATTTTTTTACAATATAAGATAGAAGAGTAAGAAAGAAAAAGAATCAGTTTATTTCTCATTTAACTTCTTGCGCTCTATAAAAAAACATACTATGCAAAAATTAATTGAATTTGAATTAAATAAAATTAAAGCGAAATTTCGACGTTTTTCCGCTATAACTTCCGAAAATATGATCGCACAAATATGATTTTTGCATCCATTTAAAGATTAAAAAATTAGCTTTCTAATAGTATCACTGTTTTAATGCATAACTTAAGCTTCTATTTTTAACGAATTTTTAAAGAAATATTTTAACCGTGTTTTTTTTTAGCACGTGACCGGATAAAATGAAAGAAAACAATGACGGAAGTTCAGATTTAAAAAAAACTATCATCGCAAATCGAATCTAAAGAAATACAGCTTTCAACACGTGACTGGATAAAATAACATAAACCTAAAAAGTGATATTTTCTAAAAAAAATAAATGCAAGGCAAAGGATTCTATGATCGATTGCAATATTTAAATCAATAATTCAATAAATTATCTTTATTTATACAGGATATGCATTCAAATTCCGGTCCAATAGTCAATATGTAAAATGTTATTAATAGGCATATATATTGTTTAATACTATTAATTTGATCTAAATGAAGTAAATAATTACATTTTATGTAGCTTGAGTCAAACAATGCATTTATGAATAATGAATTTTAGATTTCTTCATACTTAGCTCTATGAGCCATATTTTACAAAATATTTTTATTAATATTTTAATTAAAAGTTGCTACGTCAATCAGTCTTCTAAATCAATAATTAAAACTGCCTGATTTATAAAACTAAAGAATATTATTAGGAAAATGTATTCTTTTAGAACTCTCACTCCATCATCTTAAAGAAAATATTAATTTCAGGCCAATCGATGCCCGGAATTACTTCAAGGCTAATGAATATGTGATTTAATTGAAAATTTTAGAACGCATTACTCATGGCGAACCAGCTGGTCGAATAAAGGCGACTAGTTAATAATAAACTACAGGAGGAGTCACCTTAAAAATTTCTTACACATACTCTAATATACTTGTTTTACTACAGAAAGCCTTACATACAATTGTAACGAAATATAAACCTTTGGCGTGAATTTAGCAGTTTTACAGAATCTATCGTGCTATCACTGGCGACATAGATGGCGATTAGTCCTGAAATGCATCGATAGTATCCAAAAATCGAATTTTGTGTTTCAGACACATTTTTCACAACCTATTGAAATAACAACACAAATACTTTTAATCGCTAAATCTCACGGATAATTTGAAATATTTAAGTCATTGCATTTTTGAATAATCGCATTTATGTGTTTCTAAAGTACAGACTGACAGACAGGTGCCTGTATTTAGATTTGGCTTCAAAATATGACTATATATCTATATTATAGATGTTAATTCTGTGCATCGAACTTTTCCACTGGCTCCTTTTGTTTTGTAGGTATCATTTTAAAATGCATTCGAAAAATCGGACAGACGGACGTCCTCATTACAGATATTATTCAAAAGTCGGTAGAAATGCCGTATATTAAATTTTAAAAAAGTAATCAAATCGCTTTGGAATTATATGTGTTAATCAGGCGGATATTTTCTAAAAATATATTTTCCAAATTTAGGAAGGTCTAACACCGCTATACTCAACTTGCGGCCCGCGGGCCGCATGCGGCTCGCGGAGGCTTTTTGGTTGGCCCAATTATTAAACTAGGTAGTTACAACTTATTTGTAAACAACTTCAAATTTCGCGCCCTTCAAAGAGTTGGTAATTGAACGGGAAGTATGGGAATGTGAGGGATATCAATAATTTGCTTAAATTGAAAAAGTAAACTATCCTAATCTATGGTTGCGCAAACGATACGGAATACGCGGCGTGGGGAATCCCCTTAAAGGTCTTGTCACGCGCAAACGCGGACGGTGGGGCGACTTGCGAAGTTAAACATTGCTTGTCATGTGTAATGAGACGTGTGTTTTACTAATTGGCAAGTCGCCCCGCCGTTCGTGTTTGCGCGTGGCCAGACCGTAAGATCCATGGACCTAAGTGCGTGTCGCTTTGATTGTCGATCGAAATTAAACTTGTTATAAATTTAATCTAAATTATTAAACTAAATTTGTGTACGTACCCGCGTCCTCTGCCAAATAATAGTTTTGTTTTGTAAATTAAGTATACCTATTATTTTCAAAATAATGCCAGGAGTGTCGTCGAAGTATAAAAGAAAAATATCAAGTGAAAATAGATTGTTTCAAGATGAGTGGGAATCTGATTATTTTGTTGTGCCAAATAAAAACAACGCAGCTACTTGTTTGATATGTCGGGAAAGTATCATATTGAAGAAATACAATATTTCTCGTCATTTCACTTCAAAACATAAAGATTTCGACGAAACGTTTCCTCCCGGATCGTCTTTGAGAAATGAGAAATTGAGTTTTTTTAAGAGATCATTGCATGAGCAACAAAATGTTATGTTCGCGGCATTATCACAAGACTCGGCGATAACAAAAGCATCATATGAAATTTCTTCTTGGTAAGCATATGAAACCATTTACCGATGCGGAAATTGTAAAGGAATGCTTTATTAGTGCTGCTAATATACTTTTTGATAAATACAGTAACAAAAAACAAATAGTATCTGATATAAAAAAAAATACAGCTTTCGGATTCAACCTGCACCAGGCGTATTGAAGACATTTCTAAATTTATTTCCGATGATATATTAAAAAACCTAAGAAGATGCAAGTTTTTCAGTTTAGCATTTGATGCCAGCACCGATACTTCAGCAACATCGCAGTGCTCGGTGTTTGCTAGATATTGTACAGAAAACAATGAAATTCATGAAAACTTTTTTAAATTACTGCCAATGAAAGGTCAAACCCGAGGCACGGATTACCTTGATACTATTTGTAATTTTTTAGAACATCATGAAATTGATGTGCAAAAAATCGTGTGTTTGTGTACAGATGGTTGTCCTTCAATGACTGGATCCGAAAATGGCTTCATTTCATTATTTAAGAAAAAATATAATTGCAGCAATTTAATAACATTCCATTGTATTATCCATCAAGAAAACTTGGCGGCCCGTGCTGTACAACCAGAAACAGAAGCTGTAATGAAAACAGTTATCAATATTGTCAATTATATACGAGCAAAAGAACTGAACCACAGAAAATTTAAAACCCTTCTTGAAGAACTGGGAAGTGAGCACAGCGACTTTCTTTTGCATACCTCGGTGCGATGGCTTAGTAGAGGAAAGGTTTTGGAAAGGTTTTTTTCATTACGCCAAGAAATAATCCTATTTTTAGAGCAAAATAATAAAGGGTACCCAGAATTACAAAACGATGAATGGTGGTGTCTTTTAGGTTTTCTATGTGATATTACGGAAAAACTAAACAATCTCAATCAGAGTCTACAAGGCGAAAATAACATAGTGTCCAATATGGCAAATAAAGTGTTTGCATTTGAGGAAAAGGTAAGTATTTATTATTATGAAATACAGAACAAACAGCTGCACAATTTTCCAACGATTATAAAAACTAGAGAGGACGGTATTAACATTTCAGAAGAAAACTGCTCCTTAATTTCAAATTTTATAACTGCATTATTAAACGAATTTCAAAAAAGGTTTCAAGATCTCAGAAAAATAAAAAATTGTTTGTTACTTGTAGAAAATCCATGGCATTTAAAGACACCAACTATTTCTGAGTTGGCTTCAGTTTTAAATTGTAATTACTCGGAGTTGTTTGATGAATTTATTGATTTTAAAAATGACACCAACCTGGAAGTAATTTTCAAAGAAAATAGGGAAAAAAAGGGAATATGTGGAATTTTGGAGCATTGTTCCCCAAAAATATAAAAGCGTGCAAAGATGTGCCCAAATAATGCTAACATTTTTTGGGTCAACGTATGTGTGCGAATCATCTTTTTCAAAGATGAAATACACAAAGAGTGTATATAGAAATAAACTGACAGATTCCCATTTGGATGATATAATAAGAGTAGCATGCAACGACAAGCCAGATATTGATAAAGTTTTAAAAAAATGCTCTCAGTTCCAAAAGTCTCATTAGATATACATATAAGTAAGTAAGCATCTTTGTTAATAGTTCTTTTTTACATTAAACTAAATAATTCATTAGGTTGATATTACTTTTTCATTTATACACCTAATTATTTTTTAATTGCGGCCCGGGCTACCGTGACTGAAACGTGTTTGTTGCCCCTATAAAAAAAAGGTTGAGTATGGCTGGTCTAACACATGAATATTCGTCAAAATCTAGAGCTCGAAATTTTCGATTACTATACTTTCCCTATATTGCGTATATGGGCAAATAAAAAGATAAAATTTTTGGCTGATTGTTTAGCCGATTTGTAAATTCACACTGTAGCAGTTTCATAAAAACTGCAATCATATTTTTTGAGATGTCAAAATGGAATACAAGTATTTCGGTTTCCGTAAAACGGCCTATGAAAATGAAATTACATGGTTTCTTTTTTACTCCCCTTCTATAAAAAAATAATAATCAACTCAGGTTTAAAATTCGAACAATCAAAATGAAACAAGCACAATAACGAAATATTCTGAGTGAAAAAGCAAACATAAATGGCAAAGAAAGAACAAAAACAGTGAAACAAGTTGTTTGAAAACAATATGGTAAATTGTTTCTAAGGATTACAAATAATTACTAAAAAACTACACCTAGGTGGGATAAAAAGTTTAAAATATATTTTTTTAATAACACACAAAAAAAAGTTTCTATCATCTACTTTTAGGTAAATGTAAATATCCGGTTTCATTCTTATCAGCAGTGTATTACTAATTAAAGTGTTGAATTTATGATACCATCTCACATAGGATAAATTTAACTGTCATTTCTTATAAGTCGGCACTTTATTTTCAGACCATTAAAAATAAATACTGCCTTCCAATAGAAAGCATTTTTCCCACTTAATCAGATATCTAAATGACAGTAACTGCAGAAAATCCGGTTTTATAGAAGTAAGAAGTCGCAAATGGAATAAAATTTCCGTTTAATGAGTTTTGTTCTAATGAATTATGAACAAGACATCTCAATTAGATTATCTTTCACTGTAGCAGTAAATGCAGAAGGCGCATGCGTGGCATTAATGGATCTATACAAATTAATGGATATTGTCATTTTTTTTCAGTCCGTTTAATAAAGCACTCGGCTAAAATTAAATATATCAATAAAATTATGAAAATTATATTAACTCTCGCAACGCTTAGTTTTGGAACTATTAATATATAGCTAACACTTTATATTAAATGTTATATTCTTTTATCTACATAATTAGATAACTTGTTTCCGAAATATACAGTTGGATTGATTCAATTAAGAATCCCTTTAAATACTTAAGTGTTTATGGATTATGTAGATTTTGCATCGACTTATAAAGCTTTTGAATGATTTAATTTTAGTTATAAGCTTCAGGAATTATAATTCGATGTGTGGGTGAATTAATGAATTTAATTGGCACATGCAACTGAAGAATTTAAACATTGGATACCTCTTTTGGAATATTTATTTACACAAAATTGTTTTTTATTAAAAAATTCAAACGGATTTTTTCCAATCTTTTTTTACTGAATATCCATTCAACAGTACTTTCAAAAATAGGGGGGATGTAGCTAACTAAAGGAGCTTTAAAATAATAAATTCAGTAATAACTTTTTCACTGTCTACTGTGTTCAATATTCATTACTTATTAAGCGTGAAGTGAAAACAGTTCTTTTTTGCCTTATCCGTTTACTTCTAAAAAATAATTAAATTTCAAAAACATACATTTGTGCTGTATTACCCTTAGAGGGTAAATCAGCGCTGTGGCTTTTAGCTAAAACTTTTTGAAACATTGTATAAAAGTACTACTTTTTATGAATATAAGCAAAATGTAAATGTCAATTCAATTTGATCTGAAACTCGGAATATTTCCTTAAAATAAAGAAAAATTATTAAAATAATGAGGATTATGAAAACTGAAAAAGATTTAACATTTAGACAAATTTCACATCTGCAACAATCTTTATGAACATTGCTCAGAACAAATTCAGTAATTAAACTCTTTCCTTGTTAAGTTTCAAAGCTTGGATGATTCATGCAACATATAAAATATTAATAATAGCGATGTTATTTTTACTTCTCAAAAATATTAAGAAGCAAAAATGCTCCAAAGAGGGTTTTTTTTTTTTTTTTTTTTGGCTCCATATTTTAGCATCATTGTTATTCAATTTCGTCTACATTGTATATTCATTTTTCACTTTGCTTCCATTTTTCAAAAATATCTTGTTATTTTTAAAGCTATTTTCGAGTTTCTTTTAATTACAATAATCGACACGGTTTATGCATGTTGGGGTTTTTTCCCCCCCTTCCAATTCCGACAATCAGTTTACACTCTACCTTAATGTACTTTATTAACACATCTTGTTCATATAATCAATCGTTAATAAAATACTTTTTATTCAGCTACTCCAGTTCAAATATATATATTTTTCACTTGTAGTGGATGACACAGTTTTTTTTTCACATATTAATTCAAGAATTAAATTTAATTCATTTTTAATTCTTAGCAGTTTGTAATGAAAATTAAAATCGACTGGCAGTAGCTCAATCGGTAAACTACGAGGATTTCAGGATTTTTCACATCAAATTGAGAAATGCGAGTCCAACTGTTGCAAAAATCAATATATAATTATTTAATAAAAAGTATATAAAATAAAAATTTTCTTTCTTGACCTAAGTAGGAATTGCTTTAAAATTTTTATATAACTTGTTATTAATGTGTATAGATTTTTTTTTATATATTGTTTTATATAACTAATCGAAATTGGCTATTTTCGGCAATTTATAAAATTAGTTTGAGTCGGTTGGGTTCAGAAAAATTTTAAGACATCTTTCGAATGCACACAAAATTCCTAGTCAAGCTTAAAAATCGTTATTTTGTAATTTTAGAAAAATTGGGAAACCAGTATTCCTACTAAAATAAATTTCCAAGAGATTAAATTGCAGAAAATTAGAAAGGAATAAGGAGTATTAAAGTATTCTAAAATCATGCCCCCATTAATTGGCTTTCCGATATTCATGTAAAACAGTATCAAAAGCTGCTTTTAGCTGAACCTGACGCCAAAATTTATTATTAGTACTTCACGTATAATTTCATGGCATTTAAAAAAATAAACAAGATATTTATGAATGGAGTTTTATTACAGTAATATCGCACACTTATTTTTGTTGTGTAATACCGCACATCAATTGTCATACTGAGCATAATTACCCAACAATTCATTTAGCAAATATTGTTTCGTCTAATAACGCTTAGGTGCTAAAAAACAGCAAATCATATTCAATAAGAGTAATACAACATTTGGAGATGGAATTTATTTTTATTGTTTAGAAAAAAAAAATCATACCATAAGAACTAGACGCCTAAAATTATGGAAAACATCGATTTTTTTCTTCTTTCAATAACCGAGCATATTTTATTAAAATCGAGAAATTAAAAGTCAAAGAGATTAATCTAAACACAAATCCCTTCGATCATGTAAGCAGGTGATCCAAGACATTAAGCGCACTTTTTATACAACTGAAAAAAGTTGTGTGAAATTGCTAACAGCGTTGATTTACCACATTTGCTCCATTAGAGCATTTTAACACTATTCGATGCATTTGAAACAGGCAATAAACAGTTTATTTTAGTTTTTTTTTAACTAAAAAAAATATTCTACGGATCTCTGGCAGAGAATAAAAACATGAACACTTCAATGATGAACCGAAAGTGATGTATAACAACTTTCTGTTATACACTTGCGAATAATTCGTACTAGGAAACATCATACTTTGAAACGGGAAAAAAAACTTGAAAAGAAAATATTAAAATAAAAAATATATATATCTACATCTAATAATTTCATATCTACGCTTTAATATATATGATAATGGTTGCAATTCTTTACAATAAAAAAATATATAACTAACCCAAAACACTCAAAAACCATAATCTTCTATCTAAAATAACTTCTACATTAGACTCACCTTTCTTGTTCATTTACGTTCCCAGACGAATTTTTCACGGAATTGTGGCAAATTCGTTAGAATATTCAGTTCAAAATTTCGTTAAGAATACCTGCAAGTTAAAAAACGAAATGGCGAAATATTTATTGACGCCAAGCGATCACGAATTATCTCCGCAAGGGGGAAAAAATTAGAAACCAATGAAATCTAACCTTCTAAAGGGAAAACAAAATAAATATAAAAAATCTATTTCTAATTTTCAATCGGCTTCATCTGATTCTTCTAAAAAAGAATACATCAACATGAATGATTCATTTCCTGTAATAAAAAAATAAACAAAAGAAGAATTTTATTTTATTTTTTTCTAAATAAACATGTAGTTTGCATACGATGCAATCTTAAAAAATAGTGCAACCCTTTTGGCTTGATTCTTTGGGCTGCCATATTGGCGCCGTATTCAAGAGGGACAGAATTAAAGGTAACAATCCAATTACAATTTCAAGTAAATATCATTAATATCATTTCAATATACAATTGGAAAGTTTCTACTCACCGTAAGGCATCCAATAAGGTTTTGTTCAAAATACTTTTGGAAGGCCCTAGGGTCACCACACCACTCTAAAAGCTCTCGAGCTGCTCCTTGGAATGCACTAGGCGAACCCAATGCCTGAAAAAAAAATAGAAATGCAAAGTTCTTATACGTATTTCAAATAAATGAGCAGCCATCATTTCAAAGTGAAATAAAAATAAAATTAACGGATGCTGGTTGGCTAGTGCTAATTTATTTATTTCAATAAGGAGTTTTCATCCACTGATTAGAAATATAGGTACTTTTCCATTATACGAAAAGTCGCCAATAATGATACAACCAATGCCTAACAAAATATCGCCACTGGTAAACTTTTATCGCCACATTTTTAAAGCAAGTCACCGGGAATTTTGTCGTCGGCGCAAAAATGGCGACTGTGTGTTGTTGTCAAAAAGTCTGCTTGGCGAGATTTGCGCCGGTATAATGGAAAAGTACCGAAATATATAACATAATTCCTGAGCTAAGAAAAGTCGAACTTCAATTAAAACTTTAGTCCTTAGATTACTACTGATATTTAATTTTAAAAAAATAGTAAAATTATAATTCTTAGTTGAGAATAGTGTTTTTTCTTTGGGGAGTGGGGCATCTTCAAGTTTACAAATATCATTGGTAAAAAACTGAACAAATTTGCCTTAATGAGAAACCTGCTTTACATTAAAAAACGTCAGAAAATGAAAAGATTTTTGTTTACATTCATAGTCGAAGAATTAAATATTGGGTTAGATTGATGCATAACAAGACTCATTTTTATTTATTTATTCATTTGACATAATAAAACTTTAAAAAAATTCTCATATCTTTAGAACAAGCATTTACACACAAAAAAAATAGGAACTTTGGACGAATAGGCAGTAAAAATGTTAAATTTGATCCAAAAAAGTCAGACAGATATATAGATAGATAGATAGATGCATTAGATACAAATTTTGTAAAAAATAATTTTATCACAACTTAGAATTTATGAAATAGCGTTAAAAATTGCATTATATAAATATAAAAATCAATATAACTCCTTCCCCCCAAAAGAAATATGCTATGAAGAGAAATATGCATTAGATACAAATTTTATAAAAAATAATTTTATCCAAATTAAGAATTTGAGAAAATAGCGTTAAAAGATTAATTATGTAAATATAAAAATTAATGTAACTCCCCCCCCCAAAAAAAAAAGAAAATTCAAGAAGTTTCATGACGAACATTATTCGGAAATAAAACTTAATAATTTCGTCAATAATAATAATTAACCTACTTTAAAAGTTACATGACCGCTATATTAATCGATGTGTAATCAGATGACGAAAACGGCAACTGAGCCCACAAATCACACACCAAATTTGACTTTGGCATCACAACAATATAAGAACGCTACATTCATAATATAAGGTTACAGTGAATCGAATTATCGACACATTGGTCGAAGTCTCTAACTGGCGTTCTCGAAAATGAGTCACCATAGAGATACAGAGTTCTAATACGTTTCATGATATTTTTATAAAATAGTAATCCCATAATTTCCGCGCCAATGAATCATAACGCGGACATCAAATTATTACTTCTCAGACTTATGAAGTTGATACTAAAACAAGCAAGGACGGAATTTCAATGCAAAAATTGCATATAATCCAAACAATGCACCTCAACTGATTCTTAACTGAATCAGTAAGACAACACATCTATGAAACGGAATGCGTCTTACAAATGGATAACAAACAGAAGTAAAACAGTGGTGGTGGTTGATCTAATGCCACTTGTCATACCAAGCCCGAATGAGCGGAGCTCTTTCGAATTAAGGCAGAAGTGGGCATCTTTCGTTGTTAACAAGCACCGTTAAGGTGAAAGAATGACTTTGCTCAAACACACACGACACAACCCTTTTTAGGGGGTGATTGAACTCATTCATCCATCTGCAAGTCAGAATTTAAATTCAAATCAGAGACCGACTCATCCCTGATTCAATACCCCTAGAGGTATCATTTGTTATGGGAACTTGGAGGACTTTGCATCACGACATACTTAACGTGCCCTAACTGCTATTATCCAACACGGCAGTCTTTGGCCGAGACGAGGACAGAACTCTTTACCTTTCGGTTATGAGACTGACGCTCTTACCAACCAGGCTACAGTGGCCATAGCAAAACAGTTAAAGGTTGAATGCTTTATACCAAAAAAATAATAATAATAATTCACCACATGGCATAGCAGAAGTATAATATTCCTAATTTTCGTTAACTCAAACTCTTATTAATTAATATTCTTGATGTATCAGAAAGTTCTTGCACATGACAGCAATTCTCGCCAAGTGACAAGATGATTAGAGGAAAGTTTTAGCACAGTTGGCGAGATCCGAGTATTAAAAGTTATTTTCAATTTATCTCATCAGAAACAATTTCTTAAATGTTTCCAATCCAGTTAAGGATTCAATTGTCAATTTGATCTAATATTTTGGTGCAATATTAAACAAATTTATCTTCACAAACCCTATTCCAGAATCATTAAGGCAGTTTTTCTATGCATTAAAAATATTAAGCGATTCGCATAGAAATAAAAATCATTCATTTTCAAATGAATATGAAACAACATTCATATATTTTCCAGGGTAAGATTAGAATGCTCACTTCTTAAGATTTTTAGCCAGCTTTAACAAAAAAAGTTATGCAAAAGTTCGATCTACTGAAAACAATATGAGGTATAACTTGAATAGGCTGATGCTACTGTTTACACTTCAAAACTCAGTTCAGCTACGCTCTCTTTCCTGTACATTGGATGAATGCCGAATCATCTGGAAGACATCCAGATAAATAACATAACCTTTCTCCTTCGATGAATAACGGAACTACATGTGTTTCCAAAAAACAAATAGAAAACCCACGATTATGGAATTCTATCACACGTCTTATCTCTCAACTGAATTTAGTTGTTAAATTGCATGTTTGTTTTGATATTGATAGTTTAGTTTAGTTTAGTTTAGTTTAGTTATATTAACGTCCCGTTTAAAGCAACACGAGGGCTATTTTGGGACGGACATCGTCATTTTGAACCACGGTCAGATGACGAGGACGACACCAGAGCGAGCACTCACCACTCCACACCAGCGGGAGGACGGCCTGACAGGTTTAACGTGCAAGAGACCCCTCACACGACGGTTCTTCGGTGGAATCGAGTCTCGAACCTGAAACCCTCCGGTTTCGAAGCCAAGACTTTACCACCAGGCCACCGCGGCCCTAATTTTGATATTGAATGTACAATAGAGCAATTTTAATGGTCTCGACTTCGGAACCGGAAGGTTGCTGTTTCGAGGCCCGATTACTGCCGTGTAAGTGGGCGCACATTAAATCCGTCGGGGCCAAATGTCCTCCTGCTGGTGTGGTGTGGAAGTTTGGAGAAGGGGGTGCCAGCTCAGGTGTCGTCCTTGTCATCTGGTCGCGGTTCGAAAGTACGAGATCCGTCTCAAAATACCGCTAGTATTGTTTCAAAACGGAACATTCATATAACTAAACAAGTGACAATTTTAATTGTTGCCCATTTGTCTAATTTCTGAATTTTTAGAGATAAATTTTTATTTATCTAAGACTGAATGAAGTCTTTTAGGAATCCAAAGTAATAACAATCACTGTTTATTATTATTATTAACTGAAATAGCAAGACATTTTATTGAGAGTTACTTTCAGCATCTTGCATATAAAAATGATGTATAGCTCAAATTCAAAGTTAATTTTTTTTTAAAATGACTAATGTTATTTGAATTTGATTTAAATAATAGTATTTCCGAGATTTGTCATTTTTTAATTATAAAACTCCCCTTTTTTTAAAATTAGAATTATAAAATAATAAAATTATAAATCTGTTTAAAAAAACAATGAATCAAGAATATAACTAGAATAAAGAACCAGAATTTAAATTTTACTTGATATTAATTCAAATAAATTTCGATTTCACAGCCTTTTTAAATACGAAATTTTCTTTATGTTTAAGGAAAAATAATTTATATTCATTAATAAGAAACTCTTTATACAAAAGAAAATTAAATAACTTCGAAAATACCGCAAAATAAATTTGTAGTCTCAGACCTCCGAGCTCTCGGGTCCGACTGAAAGAATTTCCTGAATGAAAAATATATATCATATTTTATGCCGTTATAAATAAATACATTGAGTTATATAATTAGTAAATACAATGAGTGGTGGTCGACAACATTATGTAAAATTAAGTTCTCACCATGGAAATTTTTGTATCTTGAACCACTGATTTAGAGTCATCAGATTATCGATGAAATCAAACATCATAGACTAAACCGTAAGGATGCCCAACACGACTTCTCTTTTGACATGTTAAAAAATAAATTATTCAATAGCTACATAAAACAAATTTAAAATGACATGATTTTGAGACAATTTTTATTAAGACAAAAAACAAATTACGTTATATTCTCTAATTACCTTGGTAGACAGAATAGTCAATAGAGAAATAACAATTGGTCAATATGAGAACGACTTAAATCATTACATAATATGCAAAATTATTCAAGATTGCCGAGAATCACAATCTGTACCACAATATTTTGCTTTATATCAGCTATAACCTAGATGAGGCCGTGCGACAAACAACATTGCTACGTTAACATTGACCCGTTTGCTTTCTTCTCATAAGATTCATTAACAGGAGCGCAATTTCTCTTATTTCAGATGGGCCGAATGTTGCCATTAAAATAAATACTAATGTAAACGCAAATCTCAATTTGGTACGAAGTCTTATCAAACGGAGACTACTGAGAAATCATTATCTTGTGTAATGGTTCACTCTACACACACAACTTAGAATTTCTTTTATACTTATATCTTAACACGTTGACTGCCAATTACCAGATAACTCGTAAACTGTATTATTTCCTAGGACTAACCATCTATGTTATTAGATAGCACCTTCTCTACAACAGTTAAAAGATAGTATAGAAGGGGTCATCTAGTTAGATAGATGGTCTGATATCAGGCGAGGGTAGTGGCAGTGAACGGGTTACGCCGAGGTTACATGGCCTATACCCGTCTGCAGACGAGCCACGTGCTGCCCTTTGACCCCTCTTGCGGTTTTTTAAACTTCTTTGATGCCCGTCGACTCTACCGACAATTTGACAGTGAACTGCCGAGGCATCAACGAGTCCAAGAGGGGTTGAAGGGGAAATGCATCCTTCTGGCTTTGGGGGAGTGAGGTCCCCCAGTGGGTCGGAGGTCTGATTTATGACCAAATCTGTGAAACGGACGGTCGTGGGACCCCGGCTGAACGTGTTAACTTGTCCACAAGAAACCAGAGACGGCATTACTGGGAATGTTGAGGGGAAACAAGGCACTTGCTCCCCTGTCGGCAACCGTCTGCCCTCTTCGCGGCGAGAAATTGAAAGTTTCACCAGCAAAAGTTTTCAAAATTTCAGGACGCTCATTGAGAATAAGGCAATAACGAAAATGAAAATTTAAAATTCACCTTAAAATTAATGTTCCGTAAACAATTGAAATATCAAAATAAGGTTTAAACGTTTTGACAGCATTTGGTAAAATGATCGATAGGGTGGCAAGTCAATAAAGAAGATGTTGCATATTGCCAATGATTTTTGGTTAGACGTTGGTTGGATTTAGCAAACTTGTCGATATCAAATCCGCTATAAAGACCAGTATCTAATTTCTTTTTAAGTTAAATACTTACTTTTTATTAAAAGTAAAAGTAAAATGAATTATTGTGAAATAAAATAAGAAAAACTGAGCTGGCAGATTTGTCGAATTTCTCATACCCCCTCCAAGGCCGGCAAACATCTGCCGCCACTACAAAAACTGTAATCCTTGTTAATATTATACCATGGCCTCATTCGCAAGTGAATTTTTTATTTACATTTTACACATCAGTAAAACATGGATTATTGTAGCTTTTTTAAATGTCTTACCTCCTTGATACAATGCAACCTCTCATTCGTTGAATGTATGTGCCGCTCAACTGCAGACGCCATATTCCCGGCCGGGACATCAGAACTGCCCAGCTGCTGGTAGCACGACCCGGCAGTGTCCTCATCCAAAGGTTCCTGCTTCACCGTCGGCAACTGGAACACAAAACACAACACTCAGTTCACGTTGATACACGAATTTTTGATGTGCGTGTGCTTTGTTTTAAAAGATGGTTAATATATGTAGCGAGGAGATATTTCATCACTTGATAGAATATTACAAAATCATGCTAATAATGGGAATTATTACCACTGTTTACAACTATCAAAGCATCCGATAAGTGATCTATACTAATATACAAATGTGAAAGTTTGGATGTTTGTTACTCAATCAAACCAGAACGGCTGAACAGAATTGGATGAAATTTAGCATAAAGATAGATTATAGTCAGGAATAGAGCATATGATACTTTTTATTCCGGTTCACTAAGTGGTTAATTTTTATTCATTAAAAACTAACTTTCGCGCCAAAATACTGAGGCCAAATCCCGCCAAAAATGAGTAAGTGTCCGTTTTTTTTTTTTTTTTTTTTTTTCCAACAGTAATCTAGTTAGGGTTAGGAGAGTTTCGACTGATTAAGAAACTAAACAGAATCGTTTGAAATAGTGTTTTATGAATTTGAAATCAAATGTTGCTAATGAATCTATCTTTCGGATTCCTTTTAAAGAAAACAAAATAAAGGAAATAAAAATTTCTATTCTGCATCGCGTTACCCCAACTGCCGTAGTCAAGTCAGACATGTGCGTTATGTTGACTGATGTTGAAAGTTCGCCCTTGATTGCTGACTACTGTGTTTTCATTTAATTTAAAAATTATGTGTATAATACTGTAGTAGCTCTCTCAATCTCGATTAATAAATAAAATGGATTGGACCGGACGATTTGCTGTTTTGTTTTATTTTGAGTGTGAAATGTAAATAAATTGTTTTTATGTTAGTTGTGTGTTTTTGTTATTAAATTGTTTTTGTGTTATAGATTTTTCATATATGCTTATACTTTTAAATGTATCGTTTTTAGATTAGGTTTAACTTTTTTATTTGTCATTATTTGATAGTTTTTCGTACATATACATCAAAATTTCCACGGGAACACAGTTGTGGGTAATAGCTAGTAAGATATATATGAATGATAGGTAAAGAGGTCTAGTTATTTTTCTCAGATTAGAAAAATAGTGGAAAAATAAGAACAATAAAACACAATCCCCTCCATTCTCAAATCCATAAGGTCGGTCTCTCACAATTACAACTTTATAAAGCACTCCCACACAAAGAGGGTCGGGCAGTTGCGACACCTACTTTTGCACGTTCCATTGGTGTAGATTAAGATGATATAAAACTTTCCTAGGACTTGCATTTATATAAAAACTGCCTATGCCGAATTTAATGCCTTAAGGCCTTATAAGATTCAATAAATTCTCACGGGGCTAAAACTCTAATGGGTTT
The DNA here is from genome assembly GCA_026543055.1 of Argiope trifasciata. NCBI lineage: Eukaryota > Metazoa > Arthropoda > Arachnida > Araneae > Araneidae > Argiope > Argiope trifasciata. Next base: position 2,081,479 of record JAPMOQ010023706.1, read on the forward strand.
GGATTGCTTTCGGGTTGGCGGGTTGCTTTGGGGGCTGTGCAGTTTCTCATCGCTTCGTGCTGGCTACTGGCTAGGTGGCATCTGTTATTCTGGAAGTCGGTAATTCTCTAAGTACTCTCTATTCTTGGTAAATCGGGATAGTGTGAATACCCATTCCAATCTCCATTGTTAATACACACTATAATTTTCTCTGTGTACACATCAAAAATAAGATCCTTCCCGCCAGAATTCACAGAACACCCATTCCAAGTGGCTCGGACGATGGAAATGGCACAAGAATGAGACAGAGGGGAGATAGATTTGCAGAGTACAAAAATATCCCCTTCCTTCTTTCCTTTCTTTTTTTTTTTTTTCCCATAAATATAGCATTCGGTCGTTCGGCAATCTAGGAATCCAATTTCACAGATAGTTCCCTAAAAGGTGATACTTTTATTAAATTTCTATACGCTAATTTATTTATTAACAGTAAACAGTAGTTAAACAACATTTTTTTATTTCAATATAAGCATAGATAACAAAAAAATGCATTTTCTATTATTTAACTCTTTGCATGACGATAAAACTTTCCATCATAATATTGTGAACAAAACATTATACGCAAAACAGGGGTACTGTAAAATGATTGTTGCTGGCAACTTTTTTTGCATAAAGACTATTGAACTGACTATTGCATAATCAGGAACGTAGCTGTCAAGAAAAAAAAACCAAATGCCACAATCATTAAAGGGGATCTAAATTTGCCATTCGGTTATTTGTTGTGATTAAAAGAAACGTGCGATTTCTTGAATGTTGTTTTATAACTCATACCTATTTTGTCCCCTAATGAATGCGATAATGAGAGGAGAAATTTAGAAAAGAGGGACGTTGGATTAAAAGAAATAAAACTATAGTAAAACATATAGGAGTTTTTCAATTTAGCAAATCAGTATTCAAATGCGAATTCTATACAATTCGTTACAAAATTTCATTTTTAAGTTACCTTCATTCTGAAATAAAACTTCCACCAATTATCTAGTGTAACCAACAAATTTTACTATTTTGCTCATTTGGATTTCGGTATTTTCTTCGAAATGTTGGGATATGAAAAAAATAGAGACAAAATAAAGAATCTAAAATTCATAAAAGAAACTTACCTTGGAATGGAATACTAATAAACAACATCTATAGCTACACAAAAAATAGATTACACTTTTCGTTTAATAAATTGAAACATTTTTTTACAGAAAAAAATCAATAACATTCTTTAAGTCTCCTCTTCAGTGGAGACATTGTCGCTTTTATTTTTATTGCGACAATGAATCTAGTTATTTTCATTTAATTTATTGTGGAATTTAATGCCATACCACTGATACATTCAAATTCAATTGATTTAATTTCGATTGATTAACTTATCCTGAAAGTAAAATAAAATCGGACTATTTTCACATGCCTCTATTTTCCAGCAGTAATTCGCGTTATGTTAAAAAATAGAATCATTATTTCGGTACTCATTGATATAATGAATGACAATGGAAAGCAAATAACAATAACGCTAGTTAAAATAGAGTAATGAAATAGAGTAAACGAAAATAATAGCATTATTTTACCCATATTTTTCTCCGCTACAGCATTAAGACTTTATAATCTCAGGGTTGTTGTTTTTTCAAACTGATCTTTATTTTGATTTTTGTTTTCGTCAGTTTCAATGCCAATTTGGCTTTGGCGCTATATTTGGCGAGTTTTTGGTTCTCGCACACACACACACACACATTTTTTTTCACATTTTACACCCTTTTTCTCCGTCTCGGCATTGACTTTATAATCTCAATGGGGTTTTTTTTTTAACCGATCTTTATTTTGATTTTTGCTTTATCAGTTTCAATGCCAATTTGGATTTGGCGAGTTTTTGGTTCTTTTAATGAAATTGCATTTGAGTATAACTGGAAATTACTACCTATTAGTTAGTGAACATGTTCTCAATATACTGATTCTTAATGTTTGAATGCGTTTCTCTTTTTCACTTCTTTGCAATAAACATTTAATAAAAATTATGAAAAAAATTATGCTGATTCTGGCATTTCTTTCTACCACGCCATTCAGTTTGTCGCCAAATGAGCCACGCCAAATTTCATCTAGAAACGTCCGGAATAATATCAGTTAATCAAGAAAATTTTCCATTCTTATTCAGGATTTCCCATATGCGCTGGATATAAAACGGTTAATCTGTGCTTTAGGTCCCCTGCTTGGCTCATTTACAAAAAGTCGCCAACTGGCGGGTTTTTGCGTAGTGCCTCTCAGTGCATTCAACTCCTCGAGACAACGCGTAAAATCACGTCAGTTCGCGACTTTTTGAAAATGCGCCAAGCAGGGGACCCAAAGCACATTTTCACCTTTAAACCTTCCGCCCTCCTCCGATATGGTAACAATATTAAGTGACGAGTTTGCAATTACGACAAATATCTGGAGTCGATCCTATTTTAGCCCACCTCAGACGCCAATTTAAAAACTCGCCAAATTATCAGCGATAATGATTTTAAAATGGCAACCCTGACAACATCTGAAGAGAAATGCGGCAACCCTACGGAAACTCATTGGTTGATTTAAACTCCGTTAGAAAACTATTTAATCTTATTGGTACTTTCGATTACTTTCAAATACTTTCAATTTGGCGTGGTTTTGAAAAATTGGCGAGATTTTGAAAAAGTCGCCAGAGGTGGGCTAAAATAGGATTTTACCAATATCTGAATTACGGAAAACCAGAGCGATGCCTTGGCATATTTTCACTGGAATTGGAAGATAATTTTATGCAAATAAAGTAAATTATTCCTTATTGATGTATTAATACAAATTTTTAATACGATTATAAATCGTCAATATGATTAATTTTAAAATAATGTTTTAAATCTGTCATATATATCAATACAATGTAAAATCTAACAATATCTAAATAAAATCTAACAATATATACATAATGTTAAAACCGTCCCAAATACTCCAGAGGGCAGACCGTTGGCGTTAGAGCTACCAATTTGGCAAATTATTACTTACCTCTTGGGTAATATATATTAATTAAAAAGACCTTTCCAATATTTTAATGGATTTTTAATTAAATAAAAAAGGGTCGATCTTATTTTAACCCACCTCTGGCGACTTTTTCAAAATCTCGCCAAATAATCAGCGATAATTATTCAAAAATGGCAAGCCTGACATCTGAAGGGAATACTTCAAATGCTTTCAATTTGGTGAGATTTTGAAAAAGTTGCCAGAGGTGGGCTAAAATAGGATTTTACCATAAAAAATACCAGAGATTTTGACATTTTACCTCAATAAGGATGAAGAATATTATTACAAATAAATCTTCCTTCACACCACTTGTAAATTCAAAAAATTAGCTTTCCACTGCAATTTCTCGTTTTGTAACTTTTCAAACTCTATACACAGCAGTTCATGTAAAATATTTTTACCATATCTTGAATGTAAATATTATGGGATATGGAGCGACAAAGGCTATAATCCGAAAAAAGCTACCATATATTTGTTATTGAAATCACAGTGATCTGCTTTCTCATGAAATCGGCATCCACCGTATTACCTTTCATTTAAAAAATATTAATTTAGATTTCACATGAATTGAATACTCCAGACTTTTTAGCTACTTTTGAACAGAATTTGTTTAATTTCTTACAAATATATTATTTGGATGTACTTTTCTGAATTAATATTCAAAAATAAGAGAGAAATTGCAGTAAAATAAATAATGCTCTTTAACAAAGCTTTATCAATTATAATGTTTCAGATCAGGTTGAGATTTTCTTCTGGTTTTAACTGTTTCTCATCTTAAAAATATTTGAAAATTATCGATTAACTAGCCGCCTTTGGCAACCAGCTGGTTCGCCATGAGTAATGCGTTCTAAAATTTTGAATTAAATCACATATTCATTAGCCTTGAAGTAATTCCGGGCATCGATTGGCCTGAAATCAATATTTTCTTTAAGATGATAGACGGAAAGTTCGAAAAGAACACGTTTTCCTCATAATATTCTTTAATTTTATAAATCAGTCAGTTTTAATGATTGATTTAGAAGACTGATTGATGTAGCAACTTTTACTTAAAATATTAATAAAAATATTTTGTAAAATATGGCTCACAGAGCAAAGTATGAAGAAATCTAAAACTCATTATTCATAAATGCATTGTTTGTCTCAAACTACATAACATGTAACTATTTACTTCCTTTAGATCAAATTAATAGTATTAAATAATATATATGCCTGTTAATAATAGTTTATAACTTGGCCATTGGACAGGAATTTAAATGCATATCCTGTATAAATAAAGAAAATTTATTGAGTTAATGATTTAAATATTGCAAACGATCTTAGAATCCTTTGCCTTGCATTTTTCAAAGAAGATATCACATTTTATATTTCATTTATTTTATCCAGTCACGAGCTGAAAGTTACATTTCTTTTCTTTGCTCTGATAGTTTTTGCTTTTTTTAATGTGAACTTCCGTCATTGTTTTCTTTTATTTTATTCGGTCACGTGCTCAAAAAAAAAACATGGTTAAAATATTTCTTTAAAAATTCGTTAAAAATAGAAAGCTTAAGCTATACATTAAAACACTGATACCATTAGAAAGCTAATTTTTTAATCTTTAAATTGATGTAAAAATCATGTTTGTGCGATAATATTTTTGGAAGTTATAGCGGCAAAACGTCGAAATTTCGCTTAAATTTTAATTAATTCAAATTCTAATTAAAAATTCGAAAAAAGGGCTCCGAGGTGCATATTCCAAACCTCCAAGTTATACATGTACCAAATTTGGTAGCTGTAGGTCCAATGGTCACACACACATTGAGCTTTATTATAAGTATAGATATAGATGACAAATAACTAGTAGGAGTAGTCTCTATAAAACTTTCTCCCATACTCTCTAATAAAATATTATTCAACAGAAGGCCTTGCATGACATCGATGTAAAATAAACATCAACTATTAATTAACTGTTGGCGCGAATTTAGTATTTCTACCTTACCTATGTCGTGTGATAAATGGTAACTTTTCTGGCGATTAATTCAGGGCATTGCGGTTAATAACCTCCGAAAATCGAACTGTCTTTTAATCGCCTTTTCCCAACCGTTCGTAATAAAAATCTAACATAAAATTACACTTGTAGTCATAAAATCATATACCAAATTTTATATATTTAAGTCATGACGTTGTTGAGTTTTCGCTGTTAATTATTTTTGAAAGTACCGATCGACGAACAGTCACATCTCGTTCGATTTGGCTCAAAATTTGATAGAAGTCTGCACAGCAGATATTAAATCTGTGTATCGAATTTTTTCCATCTAACTCTCTTCGTTTTGTAGACATAGTGTTAACTAACATTCGACAGCCGAACAAGCAGACTTCCTCTAAATAGATTTTACTCAAAATTTGGGAGGGATCCACAAATTTGGTTCAAACACAATGTAACAAATTTCATCGATCTAGTTCAAAGTAATTTTGGGTTCTCTTTGTTACAGACTTTGTTCGATATTTTCCAAAAAAGTGTTTTTCAAATTCAAGGTGACCTAAAACAGGGATATTCGTTCAAAATTTCGATTTCGATTTTTTTTTAACCTTTGCAATAACTTTCCTATAATTCGCACACAAGAAAATAAAAAAATCTATCTAATTGTAACAGGCATACAATTAGTGAAGCAAGAAATACTGAATTTCGCCAAACAAAAAGACAAAGAAATAAAATAAATAAGATTAGTTGAACTAATAAAAATGCATTTTTATTAATTCAATCAATTATTTAAAAAAATACTTGGTACATTAAAAATATTGCAGAAATGTTACAGAAATAAAATTAGTCGATCCCAAGAATGATAAAAATTTGATGCCGAACCCGCTGAAATGCACGTGTCAACGACATTGTGCCATGTTAAAACATACGAATGTATTAAAATTTTTAAGAAATTGCTACCTTCTTTTAATTATTTTAAATATATTCTGCAACAATCTTCACTGTTTTAGTACTTTGATTAGAACGATTGTGTTAAATACATCTTTATGAGTACATCATAGTTGCTATAATTAAATTTTTTAAAAAATATTTAAACATAGATGAGTCAATCTTAAGATGTTACGGACTAGCGGTCCCGTTATTAACTGTTTATTATGTTTATACGGAAACGCAGAAACAGTTTTGATTGATAATGTTATCTTTACTTTCTGTTTAAAATATTCTATCAGAAAAATCGCCATATTTGGCTCTCTCTAATTATTCGGTGGTTTTTCCCCCCTCTTTCTGTTTTTTTCCGCAATTTAGCATTAATCTCTATGCCTGCTTTTTGGAAAACTACTAACTAAGTGAAGAACAATAAAAACAATGATGGCCATTTTGGTACATTCTTAATAGAACATTAAAGAAAATTTCTCATTAGATCATTAAAAATACAGCATCTATAATTTTTTTTAAATTTGTCATAATCAAATGAAGAAAGAATTAAATAATTATTGAATATTTTAAAGCAAAATGTGACGTCTTAGATAAAGGACATGTTGACAGTTAAAATAATATTTACAGACTATTACACACTATATTTTCTACAGGTGTCTTGAAATATGAACTTTCCTTCTTACGTAATTTTTGGTCCCAACTTTTAATATTTGCAGAATGCCACGACAGAAGCGTCAATGAATACCGAGACATCGAATAAGATATCTGAACAAGCGCTTAAAAACAGACATTTCAGAAACCCTAAAACGGACCTTAGTAACCTATTTTCTGTGCTATTCACTTGGCACACGGCCCTAAAAAAGTGCCGACAAGGGTGATTCTGCACCCCCTCCAGCCTTTCCAGTCGGAGGAGTCCGTTTGGGGACGGATATGCATGTGCCCAAGAGGGTGGAAAAGGCCAGTGACCACTTGTTCTGTCAGCTGCATTTCCCATCCTCTCACCTCCAGCGTTTCTATGGAAACGGAAAGGGGGATCGATAGTCATCCTAGAGCAACAGGAAAAGCCCCATGCACTAAATCCTTTTCCTCCCCTGCGTGCAAGTCGAAAGATCAACCCTTAATTTTCACGTGCAGAACTTGGCAAGTCTGATCAAATTCAGACGTATCCTTGAACGATCCTGAAATGACTTCAAAAATTGTACAATTATATAGAATTATAGAAAAGAACAAAAAGGCCAAGTGGGAATTGGTTGGAAAGGGGGATAAGAAAAATGAGTGATAATTTAACTGTTGTTTCTGAGGAAAAATAATCAGACAAAGCAAATTTTTGTTTTTCGGTTAATTTCGCAAAGAGAAAGATTTAAACTGTTTTTCGCATTGTCCAAGATACAGATATTAACATCTTTGATAGATAAGTTATTAGGCAGTTAACGCCTTTCATGAAAATGAAGCTTGGGTCACACCTTCAATAATGTGTAACATTCATTTAAAATCATGAGTTACTATAAAAGAGTTCTCTGGGTCTGACTGAATTTAGATCGCTTTGTCGAGTGCTTAAGGCACTTCTACTCATGATGAGAATAATTGTGGAACCTGGTTAGAGAGACCTGTGAGAAAGCGAAAAAAAAAAAAACGATTTAGGTTTGGTCTTGGGTTCGAATGATATGTAGTTTACAGGGTAATATACAATAAATAAAAATAATACAAAACATTACATTTTCGCAACTAAGGATTTTCATTAAAGAAGTCGGGAACAATTCTTTTAAGAACTTCAGAATACTAATAACGTCATCTGAAAATCCATTTCCAAATACAAAGTAATAAATCAAGATAATGCATCGCTTTCACAGCTTTTTTGTAGTTGCGGCACAACTAATAAGAATGTTCCTTATTACTTCATTATTTTTAAATAAGTGTATCGTTTATTATTTCAGTCTTACATAAGTGAAGATCCAAGTGCTCACATCAACATGCCGCAAAATGGGTATTTCAATAATAGATGAAAAAAATTAAGAAAAATCGATGCATTAAGTATCGTTTAAAATATCGATAGCTAAGTGTCATTATTGCATTTAATCAAGATAAGCATCGTTATTAAAGGCTTCTTACCAATGAGAGTTATGATACCATGGAAGAGAAATAGTCATATACTATGTTTTTGGAGAATCATTTCCACTCCAATAGCGGAACGCATCCCCTATGAGAGAGGTCAGATGAAGACTAATGAATGAAGCTACATTTTAGATGAAGTTTTAGGGCTCCAACCTCCAAATCTTACGATTTGCGGTAACAAAAATATTGTGGTCACCCAATATGCCTATGCAGTGATAAATCAATCTTGACTACTCATTTGTGTTAATCAGTTCACATCTACTGAAATAAATTCTCATGTTTTTCTTTAAAAATAAATAAAACATAATAGCATTGTAAGAGCTGGTCTTGTACTTTGAGATACTGACAGAATACTCAAAATATGTTTGATGTATATCAAAACATTAAATCGACGACGAATTTACGATATTGTAGTAGGAAAGAGTTTAGTTGGTTGGTTAACTTAATTTTAATGGCGCAAGAGCCAAAAGTAGGCTATACTGCGCCAATCATATGGTTTGAAATTTTTTGAAGTTTGGTTGGAAAAACATTTTGAACTAATTGCTTGAAATAGTTATTATTACCCACAGAAGAGATAAAGTATTATAAATATTAAAACACCAATCAAAAGTAACTCGCATTCAGTGGCGGATTTTGATAAATTGAGACTACAGGAGCAAAACTGCTACGAGATTTTTTCTTAGATCCGTTATTGTTAACTCTATGTCAGTTTGATAATGCACTATGAGTCGAATAGATTTTGAGGCTCCTCAAGATTTAAAGAAATGAAGTCACCGCTTGTAGTAAATATGATGTGTAACCGCGATTGCATTCATTTTGAATCAAAGTCATGACGGTGCAGGAAAGAGGATGGCGTCTAAGAACTCCAGGTACAATTTCTGTCGAACAAGCCATGGATAGAGACAGCTTACCAACCCTAATCATAATTTAGACCAGCCAATTACTGGCGAACTGGCCACATATTCCATATACAATTTATATCGTACAGGCCATGGATATAGACAGATATCCATGATGAAAATTTAGACCAGCCGATTAGGGGCTAAATTGCCACATGGGAAACAATGCTAACTCTTATAATTGCATGTAATAGATCCGTAACGATCATTGTATGTAATAGATATCTTATGCGCAATAAGCTAAGTAAGAATTTTTCTCTGAATTATTTGGTCATGTCAGTCTTCCATAAAATTACAGTCCTATGCAATAAAAGAGATAAAACTTTTGTTGAACTATTTACTCATAGTAATCCTCACAAGGACTACAAAGCTTTAGGAAACCACAGTCTCATATGATAAAACTGATTAAAAGTTTGTAGAACTATTTGCTGATGGCTGTCCTCAACAGGACCACAAAGCTTTACGAAATCACAATCTCCTCCAATAAAAGTGAAAAACTTTGTTAGACAGCATGCTCATAACAATCCACGCAAGGACCACAAAGCTTTAGAAATCACAATCTCATATGACAAAACTGATTTAAAAAATTTGTTGTATTATCATTAATTGTTCGTTGTTGTAATATCATTCATTGTTGTAATATCACAAAGCATTACGAAACCACAATCTCATATGATCAAAATTTTGATGGACTATATGGACCTGGCAGTTCTTGATTGGAACACAAAACTTTTTGAAATACAATTTCGAACAATGAAACTGATAAAGTATTAAAAACGTGGTCATATAAAACACTCAAATGGTAACAAATAACAAAAGGTTATCTCTACATACCATTTTCATACAACCACTTCATATCCTGATGATTACTAACTTAATGTGGAAAAAGTCATTCCCTATAAAAAAACAAAATTCATTAAATGCCCATTTAATTAACGTCATCCTAATGTGCACGAGATATCTGAAACATCTAATCCAAACACCACTACAGATATACAGAACATGCATAAAAAGAAAAAGGACATCAAATCAGTTCCAACCAAACATAAATTCATGCAGAACTTGTTTCACAAAAAATTAAATTTCTAAAAACAAGTGTGATAACAACTAACTCATTTATTTATCGCACTGTTTTCATATTATTCCTGAAAATGAAAGGGGAAAAAAGTTACCAAACATTGTTATTTTGATCAAAACAACTAGTGATGGGGCAATAGATCTATTATTCAAACACATGTTCATTTCAAGGTATGTTGAAAAAATTAGTTATTAAGGATTCTACCTTTGCCTCGGCAATCTGGAAGGCCTTTTCTGGATGATTAATTTACATTTAAGTTATTATCTGACAATATAAATTTTGATCTGTCCCAGGTTCGAGCCCTGGTAGTTTTACTTCTGTGTTCTGCCTTTGAGATGTGTGCATTGTTTCATTGTCTTACATCTTCACTTAACAACACCTTTGTTAATATTGTAATTTCGCTTGCATAATTTTGAAGTTTTATATTTCATACAGTTTCATGTTGATATATTAGGTTGGTGCGTATGAAATGTCGGATTCTCTTTACATGCGGACGTTTGTCTCCCTGTTTTCGTTATACTTTTGTCTTTGGCATAACCTCATTCATAGTTGTATTGTCCATTGCCAGAGACTCATTTCAGCAAAATAGGTTTTCTCGAAGGTCTTCCCTTTTGTTATTTCTTTTGAGTTTATTGCCGATATGAATTCTGCCGACATTCGCGTCATTTTCTTATATGAGTACAAACTTGGTAATAGTGCTGCAAAAGCTGCACGCAACATAAACCAAGCGTTTGGGGAGAATACGGTTAACGATCGGAAAGTGCAGCGTTGGTTCGAAAAATTTCGGACTGGCGATTTTTCACTGCAAAATGAGCCGCGCGGAAGACCCAAAACGTCTGTGAAGAATGATGACCTGAAGGCTCTAGTGGAAGCGGATCCAGCCGTATCCACGAGGGAACTTGCTATCAGGATGAAAGTTGACCATACAACGATATTGAGACACCTTTCTGAGATTGGCAAGGTTAAGAAGATGAACAAGTGGGTACCACACGCACTGACAGAGCGAAATAAGCTGGAACGAACTGGAATATGAAGTTTTGCAGCATCCACCCTATTCACCGGATCTCTCGCCGACCGATTTTCATTTTTTCAAGCATTTAGAGCTGTTTTTAAGGGGCAAACACTATGAAAATGAAGACAGTCTAAAAAACTCGATATCAGAGTTTATTAATTCTAAAGACCAAAATTTTTTTAAGACAGGCATCTACGCTTTAAAATTTCGTTGGGAGAAGTGTATTGAAGCGAATGGAGCATACTTTGATTGAATAAACAGCTTTTGAAGAAAGATATGCAGTTTTATACAATCACTTAAGAATCCGACATTTCATACGCACCAACCTAATAGATTTCCTATTCAATTGCCTTTAATATTCTGCTTTCATTTTATCATTTGTTTGGCGCAGTATAACCAGATATGGTTCTTGCGCCATTAAACACCAAACAAATAAACATTGCGATGTATGAAAGAGTCCCGCTGCATAAAAGGGGTTGTGCAAGTGAGTGTGTGATTTACCCCTCTTCATATGAGTTGGAAGTCGGATTTCTGCTCTCAAGTACTCAGGGGTCTTTACCCTCAGAAGCTACTGAACCCTCTTTCCTTGGTAATGCGAACACGACATCACCATCATGAATTGCTGAAGTTAGAAACAGTCAATATTAGGAATTGAAAATCACCTTTCAGCTCTTAATGTCTAAGATATTGCAGTTACCGTAAAAGTTCAAATGCAAAAGTTGTTCGTCTTAATGGGGCGTTTATTTGGTTAATAGGATTTAATTTCCTATTTTAAATATTAAGGAAGTTATAAGGTAATGAACATTTCAACTCCACACCCACTATTTCTATTCCCCTTTGAGCTGCTTGGGCCATTTACGAACTCATACGATATTTTTACATTTCTAATATAGGTCAAGCCATTTAAAATGTAGACAAAATTACTCTAGTTATACTTTTCACACGATAACATGGGTAAAGCGTTATATGCATATTATATAATCTTGATGATGGTTTTTGGTTCAAGGAACCATGATCGACGAAGAACTGAAGACATTTATCCGCAGTCTTGTTATGAGAATCAGTGTTAATAGGTAGTTTTCGTATAGAAATCTATCTAAAATTAATAACGAGAAGCAGAAAAGTAATTTTTAGAAACACAGTATCATCATTTAATAATCACAGATACTATGGAATATACGCTTTTATAATCTACGAATGCTTTTCAGGCTCCGTTTAACTAAAGAATACTGCTTGTAATTACGCATTTTGATTGAAACCACTTTATATCTTTGTTCCTAAAGTAATTGTTGCTAATCGCAAAGATTTTAATAATTATGTTACATTAACAGTCTGTTTTGAAGCAACAACAGGGTTTTCATGGGACACATCTCATAATTTGAATACGTGTAAGATGAAAAAAAAAAAAATGAGACCTGAACTCTTATTTCCATTTTCCAATCTTCCTCATTACACCAACAGACGGGTCGTTAAACCCTCGAATCCTTTAACGCAACCAGATACGAATACATGGGAGATCTTTAAAGGGATCGGTTCTTGAACCATTGTCTCTAAAGTTCAGCTGGTTCAGAAACGAGCTTTCAAGGTGTAAAAGTGGTCAAAGACTTCTTGCGTCAAATGACGCACGCAGCTTCTTTATTTTTATTCAATAAAATGTTACAATGACATCAAAAATAAAATTGTTGATTGAAGTAAAAGAGAACGAAAACTAGTACAGGTGGCAAAAGAACGTCCCAGATGACGCATAATTGACAAAGAGTCAACAAAAACAAGATTGTTGACAAAGCTGCTTCACAGCTTGACATTACGTGATTAAAAATAAGACTGATATACAGAAAATAAAATAAAATCGGAAAGTCGCCCAAACTGAAAGGGAATTCTTACTAATTGGAATAAAACATGGAAAGAAAAGTATTCTGATTTATTCTGATGATGATTATGTGTGCGCCCAAAGTGGCGTTACACCGGTAAAAAGCTTACAATTACAATTTTTTTTTAAATAGAATTTAAATAGCTATCAAAAGACTCGCTATTCAAACATAACTTTCCCATGCACGTGTACTAGATGCAAAAGAAGCTAAAGGTAGCGCCAAAAAATCATTGAAATAAAATAAAAGCATAGAGAGAAAGAAAATAAAAGCAAAGAGGGAAAAAAATTAAAAAAAAATAATAAATAACATAAATAAAAATAAATATATAAATAAAAAAGTCCATAATCCGGAACAAAAAGCTACAGATACAGAGTTCTTTTTGAAATTTTTCATACAGAATATTGTCCCCTTTTAGCAGTGCTAGAATTTCTCTGCGAAAACTTTAAAGAAAAACAAATAAAAAAAGTCCATTTAAAGTCTGAAACTAGTAAAAAAACATTTACACTAGAAAAATTTATTAATAACAAGGTATAACCGAGAAAGATTACTTTTCTTTTTGCCACAAAAAAGAAAAAATTTGGATTGCAGTGCAAAGGTAGATAGGCGATAATAGGAAAAATTATTTTACCGTTTGGAAAATTCTGCTTTCGTTGTGAAAATCCAAAATATTTTGGGCTTCTAAAGACAATTTGAAAGAAAAGTATGGTGGAATTAAGCAGTTATTGTATAATCTTGGTTAGAAAGGCAGATATAATAAAATAATCAAAAATGTTAATAGTAAATATTACGCAAATGATATTTAGTTCAAAATCATTATTAATCATTTTAACAAAAACTGGAAAATCGATTGTTCGACAAGTAGAAGTCATTTTTGGCGAGAAGTAAAAAACGGTAATAAAGCATATATTCTACCTGGATGGAGAATTGATTGGTAGCCAGGAGAATATTCTTTCGCTAAGTAGATTCTTTTAGTTGTTCAAACATATTTGAAATGCTGGATAGCATAATGATTTGTTCAGTATATTTATATATAGGCCTTATTAATTTCATAATTTTGAACCACGATCAGATGATAAATTCCTTCTCTAAAATTTCTGAATCATACGAACGAGGAGATTTAAAGAACATTTGATGGGAACCAAGAGTCTAGTGCCTCAGCCTAAAGACAAGATCTTATCACCTGACGATCGCGATTATCGTTCAAATGATGATGAGAACACATTACAGACCATAACCCATCTTTTGCTTTTTTGAATTCCGCATATCTTTTTTGTATTAATTAAATAAGTTCAAAACTTTGCCAAACATTCAAATTTTTCTTAAAATCGATATTCAAAGACTATGAATTTAGTTCATGAAATTTAAACCAATTTAGCCAACCGACATCTTCCAATTAGTGGAAATTATAAACAATAAATATAATTATTAGTCTAAACACAAATTATTTTAAGTAAAATCAAGTTTCAAATATCTTAGCAGCAATATAAAATAATGGAATCGTATACTTTTTAAAGGGGGGGATGCTAAGTATAGAGCTCAGTAAAGCATAATTACCTCTATGTTTTTTAAAACAAGATTTTTGAAAAATGGTCAGTTAATAAGGATATCTGAGAAAGAAACCATTCTTTTACGTCATTCAGAATTATGCATTTCTGCCAATAATCGCGATGATTACTGCTTTGAGCTAATTTGGTAAATAGATTATACCTTATTTTACCCCGTTTTAGACCTTTCCCGAGTTCAAAAATCAAATCTTAGAAAATGGCTGTCTGTCAGTTTGAGACAAAGATAACTTAAAATCGCTTTGGGCTAAACATTTGAAATTTTGTTTATGGTCTTTACACCAAATTTGCAGATTTCTATCAGATTTTAAGTAAAATCTGCTCAGAGGAAATCCATCTGTCCGGATATAACTTAACACAATAACTACAAAACAAAGAGAGTTTTGAGATAAAAATAAGTTCACATATTTAATATCTATAACATAGATACCTAAAAATGTTTGAGCCAAATTCAACAACGAGTTAACTGTCTAGTGGTCTTCTTGAATACAGCCGACCATCCCGCCACCACTGAACGTAGCAGTATCGACAGGATTTGTAGAGGTCGACTGCACTGACTAGTGGTCTGTACTCTCAGAAAACACGTAAAGACGATAATTCAAAACGCAATAACAAATACATCAAATATAATACGAGATTTTGTGACCATAAGTATATTTTGTGTCATTTTTTACATAACGACTGCAATATTAAAATGAAGAAAAAAAGAAGCTATATTTTATAATTAAATTTCATATCAATACACTTACCCGTTTTATTAATAGAACTTTTTGATAGAAAAGACATGTCGATGAGCAATATTTAGAGTAATCCTACTATTTGGAACACTTGTCCGAAAGAAGAAATTACTAAAGATAATTCTGCAATGCGTATTAGAAAACCAGAGTTTTCCATCTTTTATTAGTTGGGAAATAAAATGAATATCCTTGCACCATCAGCTAAAACACTGCTTTAAAATAACAATATTATATTTCCTCGACTCTTTTTTTCACCCATAATCACGTGCTATCATCCACCAACTTTTGGGACAGAGGGCTCATCATAGCCATTGGGGTGTTGAACCACCATTAATGAAACACAAGTGAAGCACAGGTACAAAAAGAAAACTAAAGAAAATCGAGGCAAGGTGATATACAGGTGGCACCTGGTAATCACCAACAGAAAAACCCTCTGTTGTTGGCGGGGGATAATCAGGTGGGGAGAAGAAGGAACACCCCCCCCCCCTCTTTTTTGCCCATCGTCCGTCTTTTTTCAACATCTGGGAACTTTTAAACATCTGGTCATCCAGAAACAGATAATGGCGTCTGAAAAGGATTAAACATCTGGTCAGTTCTAAAAATAAATTTGAAAGCATCTCATTTGAAACTGATCGAATCTAATGGAATATTTGCAATATCCGTTATTGATGTTCTTAGCGGAATTCAGATCACGAATCGAAAACTGATTAGGGTTTCTTTCTTTCTTTTCGTCCGGAAAACAACGCACTCCCGAAGGAAGTATAAATGTTCCATCCGGGGAATATATTAATGCATAATAAAGATATTATTATGTTATGGAAACGGTATGCCGGTTTCCATGCAATACTTTTAGTGATTTGGTTACGTATTTAAAAACTTACCTTGTCTCAAAATTGTAAGACATGGTATGTTATAAAAATATATATATCAATAATATTTATAGCAAGTAATGTCACATGTATATATTTTAAAATGGATCACACAATACAGGATAGAAAATCCGTAATGTTGCCTTAACAACAGTAAATATTAATAGGTTAAAAATTGGGGAATGCAGCTGCAAATTATATAGTAGCAAAAAATTGAGAAGTTTTTTTATCAAATTCCATGTCTCATCACTGTCATTTGTTTAGATCCATCATTTAATTTTTAGATAAACCTAATTATTAGAATTTATACACTGATGGAAAAAAAAATCCCAACACCAAGAAAAAATTATTGTACAGTAATGAAATATTAGGAATACATTTGTCTAGGTAACATATTTAATTGATTAAAGTTTCAAGATCACAGGTAGAGCCAATGGCGAGAAGAGCCATTTCAAATCTGAAATGTTGGTACATTAGTAACCGGTGTAACCGCCAGAATTTTGAATGCAAGCATGCAAATGCGCATGCATTGTGTCGTACAGGTGTCGGATATCAGTTTGTGGGATGGAGTTCCATGCCTGTTGCACTTGGGCGGTCAATGAAGGGACGGTTAATGCTGGTTATGGATGACGCTGGAGTTGTCGTCCAATGATGTTCCATACGTGCTCGATTGGAAAAAGATCTGGTGATCTATCAGGCCAAGGCAATATGTCGACACTCTGTAGAGCATGTTCGGTTACAACAGCGGTATGAGGAAGAGCGTTATCTTGTTGGAAAATACCCCCTAGAATGCCGTTCATGAATGGCAGCACAACAGGTTGTATCACTCGACTGACGTACAAATTTGCAGTCAGGGTGTGTGGGATAACCACGAGAGTGCTCCTGCTGTCATACGAAATTGCTCTCCAAACCATAACTCCAGGAGTAGGCCCAGTGTGTCTAGGCCGCAGACAGGTCACTAGCAGGCGTTCACCTGGTCTCCTTCTAACCAACAAACGACTATCACTGCGACCAAGGCAGAACCGGCTTTTATCAGAAAACACAACAGATCTCCACTCCGTCCTCCAATGAGCTCTAGCTTGACACCACTCACGACGCAAACGGCAGTGGTTTGGAGTCAGTGGAATGCACTGTACAGGACGTCTGGCTCGGAACTATCCTTGAAGTAACCGATTTGTAACAGTTCGTTATGTCACTGTGGTGCCAACTGCAGCTCGAATTTCAGCTGCAGACGCAGTACGATTAGCCACAGCCATACGCCGAATACGACGGTCTTCTCTCTCAGTAGTACCACGACGGAACCTGGTCTTCTTGAGGCAGTACCTTCCCTTGACCACTGCCGCCAATACTCATGTACAGTGGATACATTCCTGCCAAGTCTTTCAGCAATATCGTGGAAAGAAAACCCACCTTCTCGTAGCCCTACAACACGACCTCGTTTAAACTCAGTGAACTGTTGATAATGGCTTCTTCGTCTTCTCAGAGGCATCCTTGGCTAACATTAACCCACTACGTCAAATCTCAAGTGTAAATAACGATCACGAACCTTACAGCGCTTATTTAAAGCAAACCTCATTTGCATGTTCATAGTGTCGTTACTAGCCCCATTTACGGGCGTAGCTCGAAATTTGAATCGACGTCATCTTTGAGATGTATAAACACGCCTACCAAATTTCGTTTATCTAGCACAGCTCCTTCCTAGTGTTCGGATTTTTTTCCCATCAGTGTAATTATTTTTTTTAATTTCATTCACTAATCAAAACTATTTTATTTCATTTGAAAAAGAATCTATTGTAAAAATACAATAAGAAAGTTTTCGTGTAAAGAACGAAAAGCGTTTGACCAGTTCCTAATGCATCGAAAACAAAAAGAAAAACTACTGAAAGGAACAATTACGTTAGTTACAATAAAAGAAAATCTAAGTGCAACACAATGACCCTACAATCCAGCGGTGGTGGTCACTCCAAAACTTTCTCATATATTCTCCAATAAATTTGCCATGCCATAGAACGCCTTGCATGGCATTGGCGTATAACATTTATGAAGTATTAACCTTTGACGGGAATTTAACATTGTTACTGAATCCTTTGATTCAACGTTAGCGAATTTTTTGGTGATTAATCATCGAAATAGAATACAAAGGTCGAATTCGTGATTTAAACGCCTTTTTCTCAATCGATAGTAGTAGAGATTTGACATACAAAGCATTAGTAATCCCAAAATCCTATATTTAATTTGATATAGTTAAGTCATTACGTTTTTGAGTTATCGCGATTACATGTTTCTGAAAGTACAGACCAACAGACAGTTAACCCATTGCTGGTTTTTGACTAAAAATTTGACAAGTCTCTAAACTATTAATGTTAAATTTATGCATCGAATCTTATCTACCTAGCTGACTTCGTTTGGTAATTAATGCCTTAACTTATAATCGAATAGCCAGGGAGACTTCTTCTGAATAGATTTTTTTACCATTTCATAGAAATCTTCAGATTGTAAAATTGTAAACGGAAGGAATTAAAAGATGAGCATTCAATCAAAGTGTGATGTATAGTAAAATTCACACAACATGTGGGGCACTTCGGAGCCACTTCACCAAAGATGAGATTTTTATGCATATAGCGAGTATGCCCTATACGGAGGAGTCAATTTGAAAGGGGGGGGATAGCTCTGCGAATGAAGAAAATAATAAAACAAATTCCAATGTAAATCGCATTAATTGAAATGCAAACACACACAAAGAAAACCCTGTGTGTGCAAGATTCTCCCCTTACAAGCCCATCCCAGTTAGTACCGTTAAGACAACCAGCGCGTGTCTTAAATCAAGCGCGTTTTTTCTTCTTCCCCCTCATTTTTGATGCCTGTTCAATTTACCGATCGTCTGCGGGAAACTCCCAATGCCCACCGGCGTAGTAATAGGCGGCAGTAAAGTTGTCGTTCGATGGGTCAGATGGCAAAGGGGCTTAAAAGGGCCGTTCCTACAGCGCATCCATTCGTCAGGAGAGCCACATGTTCCTCCTTCGACCCCTTTTGTGG
>JAPMOQ010023706.1:2100989-2116629 GCA_026543055.1 Argiope trifasciata
CCACAAGAGGAATCGAAGGGGGAACGCATGGCTCGTCTGAAGTTTCTACGATCGCGGGACCGCCGCTTTACAGATATGGTTGTAGATCTGAAATCCCACCCATCAAAGGACCAACACTGCCAGTGGACGTAGAGCGGGTTCTTTTTTACTAAGGATCAAGAGGAACCCAGATATCATCTACATTATTTCTTACAGATTCAAAAATTTTTTGCATAAAAGAACACCTTCCCGCCATCTAAGAACGAAGTGTATAAATCATCCGTATTCTAAACAAATGAGATGATAAAATTATTGTAAGAATATTTGCATTGCAAAAACTTTTAGATATAGAATTTGATGACTCATGGGAAAAAAAGTCGACTGAAGAAAGAAAAATTAATTACATATGGATTTTTTTTTAAGATTTCACAAAACAATTTTTATTGAAAATAAATATGAAAACTAGGCCTTTTAAGAAGAAAAAATACAATAAAAAAAAATAATTTTTTTTTACAATTTTTAAAAAAAAAATACAAATAAATGATTTCCCAAAAATTTTATTCCCACGAGTTGCTGAAATTATGTTAATATCAACCCACTTATATATCTTTATTAGGGTAGGTTATATAATTGAAAGTTTTTCTTTTAAGAGCCATATTCACAATAAAAATATTAAAAGTTTTTAAGTCATCCTGAATTTACAGTAAAAAATCTCATTCTTTATTAGAAAATATATTCTTTGAACAGGCGTTTAAAATAATGTAAGACTTACCTGCATTTTTGTAAACAATTTCCAGTGTTTAAAATATTTCTTATGTAAAATTCGAAAGAAAATGAAAAATTACATTCCATCTTATGAAAGAAACAAAAGGTCATCTATTGACTGCAATTATTTTTTAATGATACAACTTATGTGCGATTAAAAAAATTCATTTTATATACAAATTATTTTTGCATTGAAAACTGGATTAAAATATACAGTATAACTCCATACTCCCATTTGTTAGAGGCGATTGTTAAATTGCTAAATATGGTAACCCAATCATATTCTTACTTTTTAGTTAATATATAACAAGTTGTCTAGTGTTTACCTAGTTATGAAAGAAATTTGAAGGAAATAAATCTGTTCCGTGTTCTTTAATTTTGCGAAAAATTTAAAATTTCTGAAACAAAGGCTTGACAAATTGGAATTTCAAATATATGGAAAGTCCAGTTTATTATTCTTACTCATATTTCTTAAACAGACAAATATGAGGAAATACTTACACTTCAACTATGAAATTCACAAAAATAAAAGCATAAACAGAAGGGAAAATGTAAGGACTTTATAAATTCATGGGAATTGGATATACGCGTAGGCTCATTTTATATGTTGAGAAAATTATAAAGCAAATCAAAAAGTACAATAAATTAAATACAAATATTAGATAATAATAATAGTAATCAGTAATAATATTTCATCGTCTTACAAATTGAATATAAACTATATACAAAACTTACTTTAATGCTGAGCATATCAATCAACTTTATTATTCTGTGACAAATAATTACAGGTCTCACAGTTTGTTATTCGCGTAAATATCAAATCCAAAATGTAATCCACAAATAGAGTCAAAATACTACTAAAAAATTGTTCGGAAAAAGCAAATCTTCAAAAAAAATTAAAACAGAATAGCAGCTAAACTGTTCATGAAAGCGCCACAAGCTCAACACTTTCCCGCGCATTCGCACTCCACCGTCTGCAAGTAAGGATCAGGGTACTTTACTATTATCTGTACAGAAGCGACAAAGTCCCGGGGATGTCGCCGAATGTCTTCATTGTAAATCTGTAAGAGAGGGGAGATACTTAGGATGGTCCAGTGTCTTGACCCATGGGACCTCCCAAGGGTCACGCCTGTGTCCCCTTTGCCGACAGTTACAAAACACAATAGAAAGAAGGCAGGAAACAGAACTCAGAAGGGGCGGAAAACATTTCTGGACATCCCCTGTTTTAAGGGGTAGTAGGACAAATGCGTACTACCACTTTCGTACAGGTCATAAAAGGCCAATAAATCACTCTAAGCCCATTGAAAAAAGGGGGTAGGGAGCAATTAGTCTAGGTTTGCTAAAAAGATGTTATCTGTTGGCAAGAGTATTTGGCGGGCAAGGGTATTGGCGTTTTAACTGAGTCTTGATGCGTAAACATAAGAATTTTTTTTTGTCTCGATGTGTACGAGATATGCTGACTTTATACACACCATGCCGTTTATCTATGAAATTTGGCAAATATTTACTTTAGAGGGTAGAAAAGTGATTTTTTTAAAACAAAATTTAATTCATCAAAAAATAAAAGAAATATTGACTTTATTTTCGTTATAACTTTCTAAAAATTTACAGTAAAAAAACAGTTTTTACAGCATTTTAAAATTAAAAAATACGTATAAAAAACCCTACGTAGGAATATTTCATCATGTCTTTTACCTTATTGTTCAGAATTATATATATATATATATATATATATATATATATATATATATATATATAAACTGAAAACAAAAATATTTTGTACTTAAAAAAATAAACAGAAAATGGGGCAAGTGCAGAGCACATTGAAGGTAAAAAAACAGCGTAAGAGTGATGAATACTAACTGGACGACAAAGGCGGTAAATTTAAAGTATACGACTAAATACATCAAGAACGCTTGCATTATTACGCTTGAATTCTCTGAATTATTCATTCACAGTATAAGTATGCTAAATATAGTTCTCAAATAAACATCAATAATTTTTTTTAAAAATTGTAAAATAGAGATTTTATTCTAAAAAATTACACCTAAACATCACAAATGATTCTAATTGTTTTAAGAGAAGTTGATCATTTCAAAGTACATTTCAAATGATTAATAGCGCATAAGTCAATAAGATAACTTAACAATTGATAAATTTCCTACTATTTGAAATTAAATCTGTTCATAGTTTTTGAACTTCTGGGAATCAAATACATAATTCATATATAAATGAAATAAATAACTTAATAAACTGATACAGCTACAAAAATACATCTTATCTTATATTTAAAAATCCAATATTCTCCTTTATATGAAAACTTTATCTTTACATATGAAAATATAAACGGAAGATCTTGACTATAAAATATACATGCTTATCCAAAATCTGTATTCTTTTTGCAGAATAAAAATACGCAACTTAAAAACTGATAAATCAATAAAATTAATGATTTTTATTTAAACTTTAAGATAATTTACATTAGAGATAACAGATTTTTTGTGTTAATATTTTTAAGCACACTGAATTGCATTTTTTTTCTCCCAAATATACTTGTGTTAAATTTAGTATCTCTACGCACAATGGTCTATGTTTTAAATAGACTGATAGACACATTATATTCATTCATTTTTATTCTTGGAAGAAAATCCTATTTTATGAATTAAAATTTTTAGATTAAAGTCTGAATATTCTTCACTTTAATGTTTAAATGATTTTAAGCGAAAAATTCGGAGATATCTGTCAAATTTAAAGCATATGCTTCCGTGTTAAAAATCCATTTTTTCCATTCCGTCCCCTCTTTGTACATCTTTGCGTATGTTATCTGGTAGTTCGTTATTTGTTCCTAAAACAGTCTTTATTTTATTTTATGAATTAGAATTAAAATTCAGGATATTTTTGTAGAACCTTACAACTGAAAATGGAATAATAATATGTAAGAAAGCATTTTTTTAAAACTATTTTTTAAACTTATCCCACATTTACTATTTATTTGATTTTTATACTGTTGCAATAGATTAAATATCATTTTTAATCATTCTCAGTGTGATTTTTTTTATCTTTTTTGACATTGTTACAAATTGAGGTAATTTTGAAACGCTGTATTCTCTCTCTTTTTTCTTTTTTCTCATTGACGCTGTAAATTTTGAAAGTGGAATGCATAAGGAGCTTATAAAGAATACTTATGATAAATATTAATTGCAAAATGCATAAGCAGGTAAGTTAACATAATATTCTAGCTGAATGAAGAAATTTAAATATAACGATTCTCAGTAAGTGACAAATCTTAACAAAAAGTGATTAGTCTAAAAAGTAACTAAGAAAAATTATTCTCAAACTAAAAATTAAATAAGAAATTGAATTAAATTAGGGGAAATGAAATAATAGTCTACAAAATTGGGGAATACTGGAGAAAAATCCTTATTCTGCAGTGTAAATTAAAAACTTAAAATCTATTTTGTTGAATTGAGGGTTTTTTTTTTCCATAAATTTTTATTTTTCAAAGAGATAATTAAAATTCAATCTAGAACCTCAATTTATCACATATTTCATTCTTAGAACTGCTTAGATAAGGAACCTGTATATTAATGTAACGATAATTCATTTGAATGCAGTTTAGTTTTGAAATATTAGAGAAACAGAAGTGAATGTTATATAATTATGAAGAAAATAAACATCACTTTAAAAATTTCTTTAATGTTACAGCAAGAATTTCTCATGCAATGTAATAACAGATATCTGACTTTATTTTTTTAATAAAGAAATTACTGCTCTAAATTAATTTGCTCTCGAAATTTTATATTGACCTTTTAAAAAGGGACTTGAGACTTCAATTTTCAAAATTTACAACTTAAAATTGCTGAATAAAAATTAAATTAAAATCAGTAAAAATTTGGAGGGTTGGTTTGGAGAATAGGTTGTTTCGAGATTTGTCTTATCACAGGGCCCCTAAAAGCTTTAAAATGGCATGAATTTTTCTGAAATTAGAAATAATTACATTATTTAAAATATGGTTAAAAAACGCATAGCTAATCAGTAAAAATTTCAACAAAGGTGTAGATGTATATCGTTCAAGGGTATATTACCAGAACTTCATTAAATACTTTTGTTAATGCCTTATTTTACATACAAGAACGATCTATAAAAAAAATTTAAATTTCTGAAGAACATATACTGCATATATTAATGTAAATTTATTACGTACATTAATGTAAATATTTTTTTTAATTCTGTTTTATATTTTATCTATAAATTTGTATTAAGGTTTAATAAATAGTGCGACAAGAAGAAAATTAAATTTGAATTCAGCTAATATCACCAACAAATTTTCGCAGATGAAAAGGATCAGTTAGCAAAATATTAATATACTTCTGATTTAGTAAGCTACTTATTTTATGCACCGTATTTTATGCAATATTTCATATACACAATGCAAAGTCATGTAATGAACAAATAATTTATCTTTATCAGAGCAAATTTTTTTTAATGTAACAACATTGAAATTAAATCTACAGTGATAAACAGTAAAGTTTAAATTTGTAAAAGTGTTCTACTCTAGAATTTTTTTAAAAAAACTTATATAGCACGGAAAATTAACATTCTTAGTTGAAATATTTTCTTACTACTTACTTCATTTCAAGATTTGTCTTTATAACTATTCCCATCTTACAAATCATTTCAATACTTTTAACATCGTTTAATTGTACTTAAGAAACAACCATTTTTTTAAAGTTCCTATATTTAAGTAACATACATTTCAGTGTTCAAACTTACTAAATTAAACAAACGAATCAAAAAGAAATAAAACAAAAACTAATGAAACCAAAATTTATTTGTTTAATGCAAATCGTTATATTCATGTAAAATAATTTATTTACCAAAATCTAGATTGTTGTTCCAGAGTCGATATAGTATTTATATGAAAGAAATATCATTCGTCATTGATTTTTATCATACATTTTTGAATAAATTCATTGAAAAGCAGTTCATGCTTCATAAAAAACAAAGTGGAAAGTAGCGCATTAAATTGTATTAAACAACATTAAGTATTCGAAATTTTCTTAAGCATGTTAACTCTCGCCAAATTTGACACTTTCAGATAACGTTTAAACTGTTGCAGCCTCTTCTAAAACTCCTCCTTTACAGTAATACAACCCCATTGTAAACGAGACCATTGATTGACAGTTTTATGACTCGTACGCATATGGGTGTACGAAAGAGTCATACAACCGTTTTAAGGAGATAGTAGAAAAAGCGAATTGTGCATACAGTACGACATGACATATGTTTAGAACTAAAGAAATTGAATCTTCAGAAAATAATGAGCTGTGCCAAACGTAAAGCAGAAGTAAAAAAGTATGATTAATTGAACAATAAAAGGAATAATTTAATGCAATAAATTTATTTATTATATCTTGCAAAGCATGTCATCTAGCAACTCAAATTCAAAATTCGAGCCACATAAACTGAGTCAAAGCAAAAGGAAAATTCTTTTAGAAACATGAGGTGGGGTTCCTCTCCCCGATAAATTTCTATATAAAAAATGGAACAAAAACAACGGGAAATTTAACACCCACCCTCCTGTTATTTAGTATCAGTTTTCTATTATCTTCCTACCTCTATGAGCAATTTTGTAAGCAAAGATTACTATTAAAAGTGACTAAAGGTAAAATACCAGTAATTTTTACAATAACTTAAACGAAATATACAATTGAACTAAAGATTTTGAGTAATTCCTTGTGTTTGCCTTCTCTTAGTACAAACATTTTTGGAATTATGTCAATCTAAGAACGCTTTTTACAAAAAAAAAAAAAAAAAAAAAAAAAAAAACTTTAAACTATACGCACTAAATCACGTATATTGTCTCTAACTATCCACTTTTAAAAGCACTAATTAATTAGATATTCAATTCAATAAAAATTAACAAAATTTTTGCCATCTTTCACTCTGAACAAATGTACTGTTACAATACTACTGTAAGAAAGTCTGGTTATCCGAATACGAATTAACGCGATAGTAACAAAAGGAAGCTAGAAAAATAAAATTTGGTAAGCAGATTCAACATATAAAGTGTAGATAGATGTCAGATTTGGGACTAAATAAGAATTAAAGTTGACCATTTGTCGATCCATACTTTCACAAGCAAGTTTCCATAATTAACACATGAAATTTCATTTGTGATTATGTAATTATAATTGCAGTTCAAAATCAAATTTTGAATTCAATCGATGTATCCCAAAATCAGTTCATTTCTTAGCTCATACATAATACCAATAAAAAAACTAACTTAATACATCGGTTACCATTTAACATACTTTAGTACCAAATAGAAATAATCTAAAAAGGCCGTACCACACATATTTATAAAAAATTATCAATTGAAATAGGAGTTAAGTTCATAATCGGAAGTCGACTAAGGTGTCAAAATTTTCACCAACTTTCCGAAAACACCTTTTCGATTGATAGAAGTAAGGAATTTTAGGCGCCAAAAACCTGAATTACCACGGAACTCTTTCAACTTCTTCACAATGAATTAGTACAAAATCAAGATCGTCAATCACATAGAAACTAAATATAATAAACAACGATTTACATTGTAAAAAAAACACAATTAAATTAAATAATTTTTATTTATCTATTTCTAGTTACTTAAGATGTTCATAATTCGTTTGAGATTTTCACTGATCATGTAATTAAATGCTCAACCAAATATACCCGTTAATATTTTGGAATCAGTATTTTCAAAACCAATAAATACAGTAACGACATTGAATCAAAAGTTCAGAAATCAGAATAATAATGATGCACCTTTGAATTATTCGATCCAAAAATATTACTATAAAAAAAGAACATTTCTAACCACTTAGCGTAAAATTTAATTAAATATCTTAGTAAATTTGAAGTTATAATTAAAATTCTTTTTAATAACCTTGAAAGAATACAGCATTGTGGGGAATAACGAACAAAATAGCTTTGACTTCCTTGAAAGGAAAAAATGAATGGATTTTTTCCCCCACATGATCATTAATTCATCTTTAATTTCAAGAAGAATACTACTTCTTAGAAAAAAAGTTTATCTATATATATATACTTAATATTTTATATTATATACTTAACATTTGTAAAATTATTTTTAAACATAATGCAAAGTTTCAATTAAGGTATTTATAATTGCAGTTCAATTATAATTACACCTCGTTAATTCGAGAAGTAACCCCCCCCCCCTCCACTTTAAAAGATACAAATGTTAAGTTCATCGCACAAACTAATTCGTTTATTACCGACAATATTTTTTTTAAAAAAAGAAACAACATTTTTAATATTTTCGATTCTTTAATAATAAAATAATTCAAAATATTGAATTTAGATTTATGAATTAAAAACGATAAAAATGCAATTAGATAAAACTATAAGTAAAATTATATATTTTAAGAAGATCAAATATATGTTAATATCAGATATGCTCCGAATAATATGGATTGATCTGTACTTTTTGATAACAGTAAATAATTAAACCACAGAAGTTTTTTAAATTTATTTATTATTATTATTGTCTAAAGAATAAAATATATTTCTTAAAATTTAAAAAATTAAATTTGTTTTGTAGCGAGTTATTATTTTGCCGATCAAGGATTGCGTTATTTATAAAGCGTTTTAAAATTAAATGATTATTTTTTTGTAAAAATTTCCAATAATGATTTGATACTTGTTATATTATGCGGCAGTCGTAGAAAACTTGAATTAATTGCTGAGACATTTTTTTTTCCTTGATATTCAAAATTAGCTTGATGTTTTAATTCCCTTTAGCAAAAATTGCACATTAGCATTTACTTTTAAATATATTCCTTATTCCAAATCTCTTGGTCCATTTATAATTATTGGCAAATTTTTAGTAATAACGTCCGTCACGCACCGCGAGACATTCAGAAGTTGTGAAAAAAAAAAGGAAAGAAATTAATTTTCCCTTTTCTTATATACCAAACTTTGATAGGGAAAATATTGTTTACAGTGTTACTATATTATTAAAATTCTCACAGGGATTTCTGCACGTGTGACTCTCAAAGCAGGGGAAACACAAGGATATTTTTAAAAAAAAACAATTTGTTTAAGGCAACAACTTTTATCAATCACTCGCACTGTGGAAATTTCTGACTAAATAAGTTTACAAAGCAATTCTTGGATTAAATTAAGAAGATAACGTTGAATCGGACCAGGATATGACAGAAATTTTTTGAATGAAATTACTATGGGCTAAATTAAGATAAAACTTTAGAAATTAATTTGGATTTAAATTAACTAGATGTTAAAATATCATTGTGTGTGTGTGAGTGTAAACAAAAAACTAACCTTAATTTTCCACGCACAATAGAAATATATTTATTCACGCAGACCTCATTTTTATATCTATAAAAAGACTAAACACAATTTATGATTTTTTAAACAAAAATTTTAAGGGACAATCTCTGCAGTTGGCCTGCACATCTGCACTCTTTGTTAAAAGAAAACTCCAGGGCTTTTAAACACACGTTTATTGCCATGAAGTAAGCAGCGTGCGTACACGAAAGAATATTTAACACATACGAATGAAAGTGAACACATGCAGTCCACCATCACTTTAGTCACCGTAATTCGTAACAAAGATCTCATACCAAAAATTTATAATTTATGAAGCATATACATATATTGTAAAATATCTTATATGGTGATATATTTGCAAACTTCAGAATAGCAAATATATCACTCGAGGCGACGTTTAAAATTCTCAAATTTAAATGAATAGCAGTATAATCTGTTTGTATATCAAACTGTTACCACCTACATGTTTTTAAAACTATAAATATATCACTTGTTAACGAGTTATGTAGGAGGAGAGAAAATCTGGGCGATATGGACGAAAATAACGAGTATTTGTCATCAACAGATTTCAGGGCCGAATTAATAAATAAGCAAGTAGGTAACTGTCTGGGATGCCCACAATTCGGAGGGGAACAAAAAACCTCGATATATTTTCTCTGGAATTTTCAAATAATTTAATTCTGAGTGTTATATAATTTACAAGAATCATGCGCTCAAACTTAGTATAAAATAAATAAAATTATAAGTAAATAAAACTATAAATAAATAAATAACATAACTAATAAACATAATAAAAATAATAATAATAAATAAATACTACTAATAAACTATAAATAAATAAAACTTAAATAAAACTAAGTAACATTCAATTTTGTAACATAGATGAATTTGTTCTTTAATTTTAAATAATTTTTAAAAATGCATTTTGAATTTTTCTTATCGACAATCTATTGCAACCAATTCTCTTAAAAGTGACGGAAATAAAAATTTCGTTTTTCAGTTTGTCAAATATTGCTACTTAAAAATTATTTGTGTACATAATTAAAATCCATTATAAATAAAATACTTAACGTTAGAAGTTCGAAATGAGAAAATGAAAGGAGCCTCAAGACCTGCACTACATAAGCACCCATAAAGAGATTAACCCGGCCCCAAATATACTTAGCTTAGAACAATAATGCTTGTGCTAAACATTGGATTTTCTAAGAGGTGGGGCTGATGGATTAATCTATTCATCTAAATCTATCCAGAAATACAATAAATAAAATATTTAATTTTCAGTACTATTATAGGCTTAAAAGTTTTTTATTTAAAATAATTAGCCGCGTATATTTCGAACCCTCCTGTCAAGATGCTGCCACATTTCATTCGCTGTGTAAGCAATTTAAAAGTTAAGCCACTCACTTGCTGTCAAGACTTGACGACTTCAATTAAATGTAATCCAAGAAAAATTAACCTCAACCGTCCTCGTGAATATGTCACGATAGAGCCTAAGTGCACTTCGCAGAATTCCCCCGGTCAAGGCTGAGATTTTTGCATTAGCTTCACAGGTTGAGGAACAGCCGCGGGCCCTTTTAATATACTTTTCCCCTTTCTTTGCTCACTTCATTTAACTTCATTACACCCCGCCATTCGATGGGGCTTGAAAGCTAAGTTATTGATTGAATTAGTCCTCCCTGCTTTTATCGTATGTTCAACTCGCAAGGGATGATGACTCCTTTCACGCAACATTGCTTTGGGTTTCAAGTAAAACTTGTCTCAAAATGCCAATGAAGAAAGAGAAGGCAGGAGGAAAAAATGTCAACAGACTCTTGATCACTAAACTGTGGAAATAAGTTTTGCGAAAAATTGAATTATTTATTAATTTCTTCATAAACAAGAAAAAATATTAAGTAGGAAAATATTTCTCAAACTACTAGCTATAAAGAAATAGTTAATTTGAAAAAAATGCCTTTTCTTCATTATAATATAAAATGTTCGAGAATTTTTGAAACCATGAAAAAAAATAATATAGAAACAACAGTTAGAAATAACGACGATTCTTTGATTTTAAATATCATGAACATGGCTCAAATTTTATTTCACAACACCATTATTAGTTTCGAGTTCTGGATTTTATTTGTCATGTTTTTATATGTGAGGTGTGTGGAACAGTCCTCTCTTCCCTGTAAAAAGAGTTGTGCAAAGCAGTATGTGAGTGTCATCTTCCTTTGAGATAAAGTCAGACTTCTGTCTTCGGCTGTTTAGGGATCCTTACCTCAGAAGTTATTGTACCTTCTTTCACAGATTTCTTGTCTGGGTTTGAATAAGTGTTCAATCCAATGAGGATAAGCAACAGTAAAAACACCGTTATTCTTCAGAACTCAGTATATGGCTGTATATAGTATCTTATGATGATTTAATGAAAAAAGTGTATTTACGTATCAAGCAATTTTCAAAATTAGATTTCTTCGATTTTTTTTTCTCATGTGGGGTTAAGGAGAAACCGTGCTATTAGATGCCTTGTAGGGTTTAAAGCACAGCATAGTAGCTGCAATTCAATCTAACTCCACAAGGGCCGGCAAATGCATATTGTGAAACTGAGTACCGCTATCTATCAAAATTCCGCAATCTTGGAATTTTGCACTTGGAGGTTTATTGAATAATTAAAGAGATATGTAAATAATTAAAAATATTTTGTTTCTATAATTTACTGCTTTTGCTTGACGCAATTTTGCAATCTATTCCAAGATTTTCCAATCACCCCACAGAGTGTATTTCTGTAATGCACACTAATTCTGGCTTAACTGGCACATTTGTTTTCACAACTACGAAAAATAATTATAATTACAAGAAAAGGTCAAAATCGAAACTTCTCATATATGTTTAAAGTACAACCTGTTCCTTTTATTCCTTTTATAGAAACAGTGATGCATTCGATAAACTTCCAATGAATTTCTAGACTATTTGAAATTTTTAGGAATCTGTTAGTTGTATTCGTTTTATTTAACTCTTTTGATAAGTATTTCAATGACATTGTAGATCTCACAATCAGCTAGCCCTGCTGATGTAAGCTGTTGCCGAGTTCTTAATACCACACTATGTTGTTCTAATACTCTAGTACCTATTTCTGGTTTGGTACAGATGTCAGAGAGTTTCATTTAAAAAGAGAGGAAATATTCCATTGAAAATTGTGAGATAATGTGGAATTCGACAATATCTTGAGTACAAAGATACTAAATGATGGACATGGTAAAACAATTATACTGGTGATAATGGCAAACAAAAGAACAACACATAAAACTCAGCAAACTAATCAGACAAGAAAACTTCAAAAATGCTTGCGCAAGTATAGAAACCATTAACGGTGTATATCAAACGATAGGATGCTGAACAACTTTAATACAGAGAGTACAAAGAAAACGCTTAAGATCAAATTCTTGGAATAAAAAAAGGGAAAATTCAAATAGATTATGTCCTTGAGTTGTTTCTAGGTATCATGAGCTTAATAACATAAATCTGTTTATTAGAGATTTACAGAATAAAATACTGTTCAGAATAGTTTGAACAAAACTAAAAATAATGCATGCAAGAACAATAATGATGGTAATGAAGCATTGTGTTTCTTCTCAACTGTTATATCACAAGAAAAGTGTGAATTAAAATGTATGCTTATATAGATTCAAGAACACTAATTTATCATAATAACTCCGATAACGAAAAAAAAAAAAAAAGGAAGGTATAAAAAATAGCAAGGTCGCATTCTCTCTAACCGATTACATTAAACTAGACAAAACAATTTTTATAAAGATCTAGAGCTAATGATGAATGGAGCTGGCAAAATTGAAAGAAGGCCTGAAGTATCATTTTAAATTGCAGCTCAAAAACAATCATTCTTGCAGATGTTTAACAAATTAAATAATGACAGATTCGAATAGTATATAGATAGCAATATCTCTTAACATAATTTGCTACAGTATTCACATTAAAAACTTCCTTTAAAATTCATATAATTGCAGATACAACATAGTTTTTTAAAAAGTAGAACCCAAAGATGGAAGACGCTGTATCAAATAACTCTTTCCAATATGGAAAGCAAAAAAAAAAAAAAAAAAAAATCCTCCAAAAATAGATTTAACAATTTTGTAAATAGTAAACTTACTGCATATTACTAAAAGGTGTTTCCCTTACATGGAACTTATAAGTCTAATCCCTGGTATGTTGTCGAGGGTGGGTTTCCATTAGGGAATTACCCAATAGATAAAAAGGAAAGTTAAACTGCCCGGTTTATCTTTTACTTTCTAAATATAATCCTAATGCGTATAAAAATAAAAGAAACACTTTTAACAGAACACAACAATGAACATTTTGTGTAAAGATATGACAATTAAAAAGGAATTGACTTATTTTTATAATCCTTCGTATAATCCTAAGAGCAGAAGACACGCATATGAAGTCATTACCTGGCGATGAGGTCGTCCGATGCTTTCAACGTACGGTTTACCACGACTTTTTTACAGCGTAACAGTTTTTATAGTAGGGAGTGCAAGAGTATTTTATTTGCTGGGTATCCATTTTACTAATTAAGGATTAGGGTAGGCAGGAATCGATGAATCATCTTTATCCCATGAAAGGGTTTTGTCTTTGTTCCCCATTGTAGAAAGCGCTTTTAAAGTCCCCAGAAACATTTACCTTCTCCCCAAAAAGCATTCAGAAGTTGACAGCTTATCCAAATGTATTAAGCTGACTTCATACACTTATTTAAAGGGGGAAGGAGAACTCTTTGCAAAAGTTGTGGGAGATTTCAACGCTGTTTTATAAAACTAGCGTTTCAGGAAAATGATACTTTTAAAAGCTTCCATTACGTAGATCTTAATACTATGTTAGTACCAACCGATTTTGTGAGAGGCCTTTGCAAAAGTCATCCAAGTATATTTCCAAATGTTGAATAGTACCTTTAAAGCTAAATAGCGATAATAAAAAAAACCAATACTTTATGTTGAAGGTACCAACCGATTTTCGAGAAGCTAGTATATTATTCAATATTTGAAAACATTCTCTACGTACCTCAAAATCAACTGTGTAATTATGAAACGATGATAGGTAAAATATCGCCATTTTTAATTAAAGTCAAAAAGAAAAAAAAGCAAAGAGCAACACAACTTATCTTTATCTTTTTCTTCCACATGCATGCTATGAACTTTCAAATAATTAAAAAATTTAGCCTAGAGATAAATTTAGACCATGACTCTCTACACTTTTCCACTTTCAAATCACTGGCTGGTATATTCCTAAATTATATACATTTATTCAAAAAAAAATTTTCTTTTTCCGAAAAAAAATTACAAATCATGCATTTTAGAGTTAAAAGAAGTGATTTTAAGTTATATAATATATTTTCTTCATTAATTTTTTAAAAAATTAAACCACCACGCTTTAAACACTTTGATATAAGTGGTTCGGGCACTAAACCCCTTAGCTTGAAAGAGTTACGCTCAGATACTATGTGGCACAGAAACGAAAAAATGACGCCCCTGCGGCAAAATTGTTGTTGACATGCCTTTATTCTGCATGTCTTTTCCGAATGGTAAGACAGTGGTGCGTCGTTCGCAGTCTCTTCTCAGCTGTCGCCGAGGGGCAAATGAGGTAAAACTGAGAGTATCGATTTTATACTATACCATAGTAATCTATGCCATCGATTGGCCAGGATCCAGCTTCCGGAGGCAGATGAAGCCAAAGATAACTTCTTGCCACCCGGGAGATCTATGTCCTGCTGTTACAACTTAACATCCCAATGGCCCGACAAAGTCAGGAATAATTCAACTCGATACATTTTGTAACACTTTAGCGAAATCGGAAGTATCATCTCCTTTCATAAACTTACTTCCTTGAGGATATGTCATTTACATAAGAAATTAAAAATTATTTTACTGAAGTGTCGGGAATGCAAATTTCGGAATGAAAGCTACTTTTTTAAAGAGAATACAAAATTAATTTTGGCAAGCAAGTTTTGGAACTTTTGATTTATTTGTTTCGTTTGAAACCTTCCAAGGCAATTATTAATCGAAAAAGATAAGGAAAAACAATTTTCAAGCAATTTTAAATGATATGCGATATGTATCTATATATCTTGAATATCTATCTATCTACAAATATATCTTGAATATCTATCTATCTACAAATACATCTTCTATTAATCTATACATCTTGAATAGATATCTATCTATTAATCTATACATCTTGAATAGATACAATATATATCAATCGGACATCTTGAATACATATAAATTTATTCGATGATGCCCAATTGATAGCTGCGTGATTTTTCTTTTGTGATTTTCAAAACTTTTTTAAAGACAATTTTTAATTAACTATAACAGTTTCTATATTAAAATATTTAATACTTTCACTACATTGACTGACAAAGCATAAATAAAACAAATGTATGTTAACAAAAAGCCAATTTTTAATTATATTGATAGCTTTCGTGTAAATAATAATTAATATTTTCATAACACCGACAGGCAAAGCATCAATAAATTATAAATGTATGCAAATAAAA
>JAPMOQ010023706.1:2116639-2152649 GCA_026543055.1 Argiope trifasciata
GTATGCAAATAAAATTCAATTTTTAATTAATAATGTTGGCTTCTATATTAAAATATTTAATATTTTCACTGTATTTGACTGGCAAAATACCAATAAATATAAATGTATGTAAATAAAAGTCATTTTTAAATTATAACGATAGCTTCCATATCAAAATATTTAATATTTTCACTACATTGATTGGCAAAGAATAAATAAAAAAATTACGTGAATAAAAGTCAATTTTTAACTATAACGATAGTTTTCATAGCAAACTATTAAATATTTTCACTGTATTGACTGGGAAAGCGTAAATAAAATATAGTGATTAAAAATAAACGCAATATTTTGTTTAAATGTGGATAGCACCATTATCAATTAAATGTGGATAGTACATTTATGGCAGTGATCGTCTCGAAAGTTTCTCGCATACTTTCTAATAAAGATATCACCCCGATCCCACAATGCATAAAACTGTCAAGGTCTTGTGGGACACAAGAGTTCGTACTTTTATTTTCAGAATCTTGCATATGAGAACTTTTGATGTATAAAGAAAGAAAGAAAGAAAAAAAAAAGTGAAACGCAAACTTTGAATACTTTTTACGAACGATTGAAATAAATACTTGTCACAGAAATATGGTTTCCTAGTAATAAGGCAACATAATAAATTTCATTTATCTTAAAATGATTACCACTTCATTGAGGTTTTGAGCTATCGTTCTAACGTATGAGCAAATACACAGGCTGTCAGATATATGCTAAATCAATGTTCAAAATTCCATATACCCAAACCTTTAAGTTTTTGTGTTGCGTTCTTATACATGTGAAAGTATAAGATGGTAAAATATCTGAGAGAATCGGGTCAAAATTTGATAAAGATTTCAACATAAGAAGCTAAAACAGTGCGCGAAAATTATTAGTTTCCCATGTTTTGTATTTATCATTTTCACATGTACATCTAGACCTCCTTATGGGGTTTTTGTACAAACATTTATAGAAATCTACAAATCTAGAGTAAAGACAACATACCGAATTTCAGTCGATTAGCTCAAAAGATTTTTTGAGTTGTTATGTTCATAAACAGAAAATATAATACCAAAAATATATTTTTTCGATCTCGTGGAGGTCTGAAATATGGAAATATCGCTAACGCTGGATTTCGAATGATTTGATAGGTACAATAGTTTATCTTCGTATTATACTGATCAGCGCTCTCTATGTGCAAACTAAAAAAACAAATGAACGAGAGAAGCCATGATGGAGTGAGATGAGAATGGTGTTGTGTGGTAAAACGGTGTGTTTGATGTGTTTCGAGAAATATGGCCTACTGTTAACAAACGTCTCATTTAAATGCTGAAACCACTTTATATCTTTATATATCTGTACTTATGATGTGGGCAATTGGTTACCTATTTAAAAATATTAGGCTAAAAGATTGTTGGCCATCACTGCAACGAGACGTCACAGTATACAAGAAGTAACAAACACAGAATCTTCAACAGCATGATTTATATAGGCACACAAACGTGCATTCAGACATAAAACAGGCAATAAGCCACACTAGCCACTGTTTGGAAACAACATCCACAAAGTATTACTTCATATAGTTACAGGTTGAATAAATAATATATATAACTTATGAATCATCAACTCAGCCATTATAAATACTATATGTTCTGCATTTGGCAAATATTGCTGTTGAAATATCTCTCAACATTCCGAGTTCCATGCTCACCAGACAATGAAAGCAGTTAAGCAAAGAGAACGATCGAATTTCAGAATCTTTATGAAAAGGCGATGATTGAATTCAGTTAGATAGATCCGTTTTTAACAATAAAATGCTATATTTAGACAAGCCAAATAATTTTGAACCTTTATCAAATGGCGGTGTCTGAATGCTATGGAAACCTTCATACCAAAATCAGATGGGGAATATTTTACCTTAGGGGATTTATAATACAACCGTACAAAATTCACAACACACACACACACACACACGCACGCACACACAAAACCTACATACAAGATAATGCAAAAAGAATCTTTCGAAAAATCGGGTCTCGAACTCGAGATACATCAGGGCGAAGTTCAGAACCACCGGAATCGGACTGAATCTTAGCAAGAAATTAGACTTGCTCATTACAGACACTATCAATCTTAAGAAATCCTAAATTACAAGCCTGTAATGTAAATATACTGTTTAAGTGATTATGTTTCAAATTTCTGTTCACTTATTTGTCTATTTTATTTTCGTCTGGGTGATTAAATGACTCCCCCCCCCCCCCATTCCGCACATGATGATATTCGCGTCCGCAAATCACAGAAAGAATGTCAGCTTAAAAAAATATAACACTGTTAATAAAGGCGAAATTGGGAATACTGTGTTGAAACTAATGATCAAATAGAAGTAAGTGTGCGTAAGTTACTTAGCAAGCGAAAGAAGGAATAAGCTAGCTAATTTCTTATTATTTATATTCTAAAAAGCAATCTTTAAATACTCGAATTATAGTTTCCCTTTAACTTCAAAGCATAAGATTCTCACAGAATCAAAACATTGTGTCAGCAAATTCTTTTCTAAAAATACGTAAGCTCAAAATGCTTCCTTATGCTCCCGTTTCCATGCTATCGACCTTTCTAGTCATTTTTCTGTCCATTATGGTTTTAACAAAGAACCTTGATAGTAAATAAATACTGAGTCTTAAAAACTATGAAGAATAAAAATAGTTCAAAAGATTCCCATGCTTGTTCCATCAAAAAATATTTCACAAAAAGTCGACAGGATAGTACCCCTTTGTCAAAACAAATCCTTGAAATCTTGATTCCATCACCCGTGCACACAAGCCTCGTTTTAATTTTATTATTCTCTTAAGTTTTCGATCCTTGTTTCCAGTATCTTTCGCACGCAGATAATTTTCAACTCCATGATTAAAGCATGCTAAAAGCTTTCTCACACGGCGAAATATAGTCCGCACTTTTCGTGAGCAAACGACAACGAAAGTGACGTCACTTCAAAGTTTCACATGATTGGCTTAATTTCGTTTGCGGACAATATTTCCGTCATTATCGTCGGCATTTTCAAACTGGTTTAAAAAAATTGTCGATGATGAAAAACTTGCTTGACCGGTTCTTGACGGTAGGGACGGAAAATTGCTGACAAAAGAACGGGCGATATTTCACTGTGTGATAAGGTCTTAAGATCATGCGCCTATTTCTTCAAAGAATGTTTTACATTCGCGCGTAGACCCCCACAAAGGCACCTCGTAATAGAGCTTGAGATACTTCCTGCATGGCGATTGGATCTTGCCGACGCGGTGGGTACAATAAAATTGAGGGATCTGGCTCCTCCTAGCGATGACGGCAAGTACTTCCTACGGGTAGGATTGTA
Source organism: Argiope trifasciata (assembly GCA_026543055.1). NCBI lineage: Eukaryota > Metazoa > Arthropoda > Arachnida > Araneae > Araneidae > Argiope > Argiope trifasciata. The sequence continues at coordinate 2,120,004 of JAPMOQ010023706.1, forward strand.
CCGTGGCCGGTGATGGCCCTTGGAACTCCATTACAGTCCCCAACAGTGTTGCTGTTGCTGCGGTCTGGTTATTCGGTACTTATTTCCGTAAGACAGTACAGGGAGGTTTACATTCGCGTGTACACAACCCGGTTTGACACTAAGAAAAACATACAAATAAACTATCTGATTAAACAGTAAAGCTTATTTGAATTATATTATGACAATAAAAACATCATAAAAATTATTTATTGTCCGAGAAAAAAAAAAGGACAAATGAAATCGTTGTCCATAAATATGATAATTTGTCAAAAATTGAGTTGATGTAAATGTAGTTTTTAAGCTTAATTAATGTGTCCCGAAATGCCGAAAAAAATGATTAAAACATATCTAAATTTTAGTTAATTCAAATTCTAAAGAAAATTTAGGAAAAAAAACCGATGCATATTAACCACGTTACAACTATTGGAGAAAAAAAAAGTTTTAAATCAACAACCTGCTCTATTGAACTGCATTCCTTATACATATGCATAAAATAAATATACAAGGTAAAAGTATAAATTAGTTTTTAAAAAATGGATAAATAGACTTTAACTTTTTTTTTTTGTACAAAGGAAAAAAAAATCTCATGAATATGCACTGCTACTAATATTTCAAAATATTTTCTTTTATTCTTTACAATATCATTACAAATTTTCACATTTAAGTTTTATATTTCATTTTTGCAGTCAAAATGCATTTGGATCTTTTTTTTTTTTACTATAATGCAAAAAATACACAGTGTACTATTATTTAGAGTTATCTTAACCAACATAGTAAAATGTTCGATACTTTTAGGGAAAAAAATAATACTTGGATCTTTAATTAAAGAGACCTATGAGAAAAAGCAATGAGTCGGCGTATTAAAACTTCACAGATCAAGAATTTATTAAGAAAGTAGAGCTTAATTACGCCCAAGGGACTAATTATGAGTTGGATATTTCTTTAAATAAAATTATCTTCAAAAAAGCAAATCAAAATAATCAAACGAAAAGCTACTTAACACTGCCCTAAAATCAACAAACATCCAATTCTACGTATTAAAAAAATGCGAAACTGTTTTATGATCAATATGTTGACTTTCAGCATTAAGTTCCTGTAAATTCAATTTAACGATATTTTGAAAATAAACCATAAAAAAGTTTAATTCGCAAGAAAATTTCTTTAAAGTAGCTTTCCTTTTAAGTAATCAAAAATAGGCGATTAAAAGTATCGAAAATAGCGGAAAAATACTAATGGTTTATAAAATATATAATTTTTAACCAGATTTATTAAAAAAGTTTTAAATTAATCTTGCTTAATTTTTCCATTTCATTTGTATTAATAAAATATAATAATAATTTCATTTGTATAAATAAAATAAAAGAACTCAAACTTTTAATTTTGTATTTAAAAAATAAATAAATTCAAACTTTTAACTCTGTATTTAAAAAAAAATCACATTTTTAGCTTTACATTTTTTTTTAAATGAATATTTCCAAAACTTTCTGCCTCTAATAAAGATGCTACCTTTTTCTCCCTTAAACATAAAATTTTGGATTGTGCCGATGGTATAACCCATTACCATCCCTCCATTCAATCCAATTCCACCTAAATGCATTCCGGACACCTTCTTCTAATTGTATAATATCACTATTTATATCGAGAAATTTCATAGTGAAATTCTCTTGCGTACATAAATAAAAAAAAAATATTTCAATAAAGGAAACGAAAAATTTTCACTTGCATCAATAAACGAAACGAAAATTTTACACAGCGGAGAAAAAAGTTGCGAAGCGATCAATGACAAATAGCTAATACGGCGAAAAATCCCCCTTCTCTACTTATTGGCGCTACGCTTGGAAAGATAAGACCTTTGAACCCAGAGTCACGTGATCGCACATCTGGTCGAACGAAGTCTCTTCCTTTTTTTCTGCCGCGCCTATTTGCCGAAAAGAATCCAGAAGAGAATGTCCGAGAACCGGGGAAATGAGTCATAACTCGCAATAAGGAAAGAACAAAAAAGGAGCCCCCCCCCCCTTTTTCACTGCCTTTGGAGAAAGAAAGGAAAAGTTTTCACCCCACACACTGCCCTTGCGTTTTCTGCTTTCTAAGCAAACAAAATTACCCAGATCAAAATAAATAGTTCATTATTCCTACTTTCTTCTGAACGACGATCCCCGGAATTTCCGGGAATCGAAGTTCAAAATCCCCGGAATTCCGGGGTTTCCCCGGAGCACAAACACCCCTGTCCATCACTCTTAAAGTTTTGTAGTTAACATGCTCATTTGTACTAGGAAAAACAGATAAATTTTCTTCAAAATTAGAACGAAATAAACAAATACGTTTTAAGGCCATGTAACAATTAATCCATCTAACTCCAGAAGTTTTGAATGGAGTTCACAGACAAATAAAACATAATTGCAAATGTGTTTTTCAAACTCCCGGAAATCTGAAACATGGACACTCGTCAAAATATTAAGGGGTTTTTTTTTTGTATGTGGGTGGATGTGTATATATATTAAAAGAAAGTAAAAGACACTACACATTAACAACTCCTTTCTTTTAGCCTATTGTGTAACAGAGATGGGAGAGAAGTATATCAATTTTGTTTATATCGATTCGCAAATTTTTTTAATTGAAATTATTTTATGATGCATTTAAACTTTTGGATGAATCAGTGTCTGATTATTCAACCAAGACTCGGCATTTCGAGCTGAAAGAGACAACGTCAATCACGCGTTACAAACATTGTCCGGGAGGATAAGATAGATCTAAACAATAACAGTATAACTGAATCGAAAAGAAATAAAACCCTTCCTAAAATAAAATCCCTTCGCAATTGAGAGGAGAAATTATAACAACCACTTCGATTTCTCTTTGCATTAGAAAGCACATGTTTCTATTTACATTCGCGAAAATCGAATAATTCACAGACACTTACCCAACCACAATCTGATATACGATAGAGGAATACTAAAATAAGAAATCAATCTTTTGAGGGAGAAGAAACAAAAAACAAAGATCATTAACGCCTTAGGATTGAAAATACTTAGTGCCAAAAATCCAACGCAACCGTGCGTCAATAATCCCGCAGACGAATTTTGTCTAGCGCGGGATTCTGGAAGGAGGGGGGGGGGGGTCTAGAAAGCAAGCACAAATGCATCGTTCGTTCTGATAAAACTAAGTTTGTAAGCAGCCGCATTCGGCAATTCTCAAAAATTTCGGGTGCTGTTTTATTGCTTTAATGTTCTTTGTATAACAGTAATTGAAAGACTTAAATTGAACTTCATTGAACTACATGTATGAAGCTCGTAAGTTAGGCTCGTCAGTTTCTTGGTTTCCTCGTGGTAAGAAAATAAGATTTAAGTAGGTATTGATTAACGGAACTTGAAATAAATTCATTAAATAAAAGCAAAAAACGAATTTAAAATACAATCAATACAGAAGGACACATTTAATCTAAAGTAATAATATGTATACACGGGAAATTTTATTTAAAAAGTATATAGATGCATTCGATTTAATGAACAAATGATCCTAATGCTTCGCCTTCATAAAACTCTATCTGTGCTAATAGCAGATGTGAATGTGTGTGTCTGTATGATTGTTGATGCTCTGAAATTCAAACTAGTTGTTCTATAATTACCGAATCTGACATATATATGATTTGAAAGTGAAAATACGTGCATTGGAGTTACTTTTTTAGAAACCTCAATTAATGAAATACTAGGCTAATAATAACTACCATAATTAATACAGCAAAAAAATCACCATCTTAAAATTTTTTAAAAAATTATCTTTTCATGGTCTCCAATTTAATATAACCGTATAATTTCTCCCCTTTGATTTTGGCAATTTAAAATATGTAATTGCCAAAAAAATTATATATTTTAAAAATTATTAATTAATTTTCCACAAATAACTTCAAGGAAATTCAAACCGTTTTCATCGTTACATCAAATATTTAATCGCATGGGTTTTTTTTTTTCTCCCATTACTGAAAGTTCAGGAAGAATACTTCTGTGTAATATCTGCGGAATTCAAAAGACGAATAAAAAATTGAGTTAAACATCGTAAGAATTCAGGAAATAGATGAAAGGCACGTTTACGTTGTTAACAGAACTATGATGCCATAAAACGGATTATGATTAGATTGTTTTTGTACGGAAAGTACATATTATGAAGAAAACTTAAAATAGCACTGATATAAGCATGCCATATAGTTATAGTTTTACCTTCATATACTGGGATATTTAATGAAGTAATTGCCTCCTTTGGTGATCAGCCAATTTGCTGAAGCATACGGGTTGTATTTCATTTCTATTAAGTCTCTTAGGCAAGTTTGTGTTTCTGTCAACATCTAATGGTTTTTAGCATCATTTACTGAACGTGTCTGCATTTTTCGTGCAAGTTGGCGATTGAAAGGAATTGAATAAGCATTCTCGACCTCTCCTACTTGACCTATTCGGTCGGAAATTTACTGCAGAAATATATTTTGTAAAATTTATAATAAAGGATAGACTATGTGTGAGAGAGGAGACGAAGAGAAAGAGACAATCTGTACGAGAGAAATAGAAAGGAACTATATGTAAGCGTGTGAATAAAAACAGTGTATACATGTTGGTGTTCTGCAAGAAAGACCTACAGACAAACTTTTTTTTTTTTTTTTTTGAAAAAGGAGAGAAGAGGGGAGCAAGAAATCCAAAACATGAAGATCTACCAGAAATCATGAAGAATTTTTTGCAAGCACACTCTTTTCTCTTTACAAGAAACAAAATACTTCAAAAACAAAAATAATTTGCTCCGGTGTTTCAAACAACAGAAATTGCACATTATCTACCGCATTTGCATCAAAAAGCAATACTAACAAACATTCAGAGATTTTTCAAACAGAAGCAACTTTGTAAGGAAATCTGCCGCAGAGAAACAGAAAGGAAAACTACAGTAAAAGTAAACTGAGGACATGAAGATTCAGTCAATGAAAACAAATTCACTAACAAATCAGGAAACTTACAAAAAAAATCCATTTACAAGCCCCATCGAATCACAATGTAATCTTTTCCAAGGGCACTTATTTAGAAAAAGTGGCAATAATCAGATAAGACAGCCACTGCTGTCTGCTCAAGATCCTACTCTTTAGAAATCAGACCGCTGCAGGTTGCCCAGGTAGCTCTGACTAATTTGGCATCTATCGGTGGTTTTTCTCTGCTTCACTATCACTTAGATTTATGAAGTGCATTTTGAATTTTGGCGACAGAACCTTCGAAACAGAAGTCTCCAAGTTCTAGATAAAACAGAACCTGCTGTCACAAAGATATTCCCCCTCCCCTTTATCTTTTCCCTTTTTTCTAGATAGGTGTGAGGTCAAGTTGTATCCTGACGGGTCACATACACTTCAGTTAAAAGTTAGCCAAATAAAAAGAGAACTATAATTTTGAATCATCATATAACATAAGAGTTCAATCTATCCTATAAAACAAGATGTAGAAAATAGAGACAGGAAATGATGCCATAGGGATTGGTACAAATCAATGAGGAAGATCTTTAATACATATTGGAAGAAGGTAGTTTACATACAAAAAAGTAGTACGAAGTTTCATTTACTCATATATAACGATCTTAATACCATTATCATAGAACCTTTTTGAAAATCAACAATCTGAATCTAGTAATTTTAACTTTTAGATTTATTTCAATCCGAAAAATAATGTGTGTAATTATAATTCTGAACATGATAACACTAAAATGCATGCAACGAACTAGATAGATAAAATGACTTCAAAATCAGAATTATACATGAGACTGTTCGCCAAATTCATAATTAGAATGATTGCACGCTTGTCAGACTATCTGTAAGTGAGCATGAAGACTTTACGCTTGTCACAAAAATTGTAATCATAAACACAATTTGAACGCCAATGGTCAAAATAAAAACACTCGCTTCGATTGTAATAATAATAATAAATCAAGATCATATTATTTTGAAAGTAATGAATATCAGTAAAACCTTGAAATCTATTTCATGCAGATGAGCACGTAATTATTAGGATGAAGAAAATCGTTAAGTGAAATTGGTATGATGTCTTGATATTAACTAAATTACAAAAAAATAACGTACATTTTTTTTTTCAAAATTTTGAATAAATCACATAAATAGATGACATTATTTTTAATAAAAGAAATGCCCTTAAAGTGTGTTTATAAAGTATTTTATATAATTGAAAATTAATACACGATAAAATATATTTTAAATTATATTTAATGTCTAAAACATTAATGTCTAAAACAAACTCCCAACGTGGGAGTTTGAAGCTGTCAGGGGGACGGTAAAAGACCCAGTGAAAGGGGGCGTTGATATAACACGAAGGGGCGTTAGAGGATCAACTAAATATAGTGTACAATAACTTCAAGGAATGATTCCAGGACATTTTAAGCATGGACATACCAGACTGGTTTTTGGGTCTTTTTCCAGAGTCAACACAGCAGGATCACCTCAGTTAGAAGAACTAATAGAACTGACTACAAATGAGGATCTAAAAATTAAATTCAAGAATGGCTACAAAGAATTTTGGCTGCAGAAGTCTATTTCGCAACTGCATTCAGGATTAGGGTCGATTGTTCAACGATATCAGATAGCATTCCTCTCTTCATATTTAGCAGAACGTGGATTTAGTGCCGGGGCAGCATTTTTAACGAAAAAGAGAAATCGGTTCCATATTACTGAACGCGGCGACTTACGATTGTTTTTAAGTGAAATCGAGCCTGATATCAACGAGTTCCTTAAAATGCATCAAATTCAACCTTCTCATTAAGTTAAAAATTTGATGTCTTTAAATTTTAATAAAAAATACTTTTTAATATAATTAAGTATGCGTTTTGATGGGTCTCTGAAACTGTAAGTTTATTTATTTAGAAAGCAATAGTTTATTATGGAATAATTCATATCATCAAAATCCCTGCCTGTCCTTATGGCAGGTAAGCTGAAATTTTTATTCCTCTTTCTTTAAATAAAGAGGAAATTCAGTAGCGTTTCAATTCCAACAATATTCTACCTATTAGAATTTTTTTTTAATTCTTGTTTTCACCATGCATTATGTACGCTCTTATTTATCTGGAGTGGGAGGGGGATATTGAAATATTCATTAGAAAAGGGGCCGCCAGTTCAAAAAAGGTTGGGAATCTCTGGTCTAAAAGAACAAATTAACATTAATATTAAACTATTGGTAAGAACAAATACTTTTAAATATCCTATGAGAAACAAAAATACCCAGATTTAAGTAGTGTATCTTTCTATAGAAGTAGTAGTTAAGTAGTGTAGTAGTTTAAAAGTAGTGTATCTTTTCACAGAAAAACTAAAACTAGATGCAACTTATTAATAAATTTTTTAAAAAGTATTTTCACTCAAAGAAATCTCCTTAAAGTCTGCTTAAAAAGTATCTTACATACTTGAAAATTTATACAGGATAGATTATATTTAAAATACACTTAATCTTTAAAAATAAAAATTAACATTAATATTAAACTACAACTTAGGACAAAGACTTTTAAATATGCTATGATGAACAAAAATGCCCAGCTTTTCAGAAAGTTCAAAAGTACTGCATTTTTCTATAGACAACTAGATGCAATAAATAAATAAATAATAATAATACTTATATTTAATAAAATAAATCTTTTCACAGTATACTTAAAAAGTATTTTATATATTCAAAAATTAATTCATAGTAAAATATTTTTTTAAATTATATTCATATCTAAAAATACAAATTAATATTAATTTACAGTGAAGAACAAAGACTTTAAAATATTCTAAAGGGAATAAAAATGCACAATATTCCAGAAAGCTCAAAATTAATACATCTTTCCAAAGAAACACTAAAACTAGATGCTATAGATTAATAAATAAAATAAAAAGTATTTTTAATTTCAAAAATCTCTTTACAGCGTGCTTATAAAGTATTTTATATACACGAAAATCAGTACATGATTGAATATATTTTAAATCCTATTTAATGTCTAAAAATGCAAATTAACATAAATATAAAACTATAGGAAAGAATAAAGACAAATATTCTATGGGGAACAAAAAAACACACAAAATTTCAGACATTTCAAAAGAGGTGTATCTTTTTCGAAAGAAGCACAAAAATTAGAATGCCATCAATTATTTAACTTTAATCATTACTTTTTTTTGTATCATTTAGAAAAAAAAAAGTGGGGAGGGGGTCTATTCTTTTCATCAAAAAAAATTCCTAATTACTACACACGCAACGATGTCAGACACTAAGTAACATGTGTCATTCACAATAAGAGAAAAGAATTTTCTTTAATTTAACGCATAAACACGAGAAAGAAAACGAAGCAAATGATAATTTCGAATTGGAAAGGAAGAAAAAAATAAAGATGGAGTATTATACAGATGCGTGGAATGAATCTATGATTGAAGAAAGAATTCAAACCAGTCCGACACACAAGGAAATTCGACTACCAATTCTGTTCCCAACCTAGCAGAAATTAGAAAAAAATAAAATAATTGCAATACATGAACTACTATTCCTTTCAGCAAACACACACACACAAAGATAGAGAGAAGATAATGAAACGAGGAATGTATTCATTCGTCGCAATCGAAACCTCAGAATGAAAAGAAAAAGGGGAAAAAAAATCCCATGTTGGCGATCGAATTCCTCTCATTAAACTTTAGAAAGAAATACAGGATGTCCAAAATAAAGTACACCTATTTTTGTGAAATCAAATACTTCAGAAAGAAAAACAATAAATAAAATCTCAAGTCTAAAAATGTTTATCTTGTTAAATTTCAGTTTTTGTATGAAGACAATGTTTCGACATCAAATCTTCTCCCTATTAAGACAAAAAACAAGGAGTAAGTCTAGTCGAAAACTTCATGAAATATGATCGCCATAAGGCATTTGTTTGTATTTATTAAAAAAAAAACCAAATTCAGAAAAATAGGTTACTTTATATTTAAGAAAACTATATATAAAGCAAAAAGGGATTTAGAAAACACAACAGAGAAGGTACTAAAAGTTTAAACAAGTCTTAATTTTCAAATTAATTTCTTAGAACGATAGATAAAATTTCTAAACCAGCCAAGAAGTTCTAAACTTCCAAGGCATGATTATTCTTTTAAGTACTAATTTTAAAAATTGTGTCTTACTTTTTAATACTTAAAAATATTTTTCAGTTCCTACTATGAGTCCACATTCTCCATGTATTACATATAAATCTAATTCAAATTTGAAATAGTTAACATAATAATTTTTAGTCATCCACTCAAGTTCAAATACAGTTTTTAAAACTTGTATCGGGTGACACTTGATGTTAATACGGGCTTTTTTTCCCCCTTCAAATATTAGTTTATTAAGTAAAGTCAATTAATTTTTAATACTTTAAATAGAGTTTTAGCAGTTTATAATGGAAATCGAAAGCAGCAAGCAGTAGCTAAATCGGTAAAATGTAAGGGTTTCAGTATTTTTCATGTGGAGGTGAAGAATACGAGTTCAATTCTTGTGAAGACATTTAATAGAATATAAATTTAGCAATAAATATCGTCAATGGCGAAACGTGTAGATCGCTGGGGAAAAAAATTCTTTTGCCGCTTAATATTGCGATTCTTTCATTTGTATATTCATACTTTTTATTAAATAATTACAATAAATATATATAACTAAAATATAAAAAAAAAACCTTTGTTGATTTAAGTAGGAATTGACTTTAACTATGTAATAAGAAGGATAGATACAATTTCTAAACCAAAAAGTTCTAAAATTCCTGTGCCTAACTATTCTTACAAATCATAATTATAAAAATTGTGATTTAACATTTAAATAATTATTGATATTTTTTATTGCTTGCTTTTTAAAATTATATTTTTTAGGCGTATAGAAGAATTAAATTTCATTAATAATTGAAGATGTAAGTAATAAAGTATTAACAAGTAAGTAATAAGTTATTTACAAATGCTGTTGTAGTACAGCATTTGTAAATAACTTTAACTATGTAATTAAAAAATGAATAGGATTAAATTTTAAAACGAAGCAATAAAATTTGAATGTATTACAACTCGATTTTCGCTAGTGTCGACAAATATTAACAAAATTGCCAGACTAACACATCGTAACATTCATTGGTTTGTCATAGAAAAATTCAAATTTAGCTATGGTGCGATACTGTAATCTTCATAAACTACGACAAAAATAATTTGGATTAATATCCTTTTTCTCATTTCTTTTGGTTCATGAAAAGGAAAAGACTAATGCTATGCAACATACACACACATATACAAAACACGAAAGAGCTGGAGCATAACAAAATCAACTATTTGGGTACAACAAGATACATTAGCGATGTGTTTTATTATCAAAATTCATCAGTAGTAATTAAATAAGTGTGACAACTAACGACAGTAGCAAAATGCCATCTACTTTTTTTTACTGATGATGATGATAGTAAATAAATGAATCGAAATTTATTTAGAAGAGAAAGAGTTAAATAAATATTCTATTTTCAAAAACATACTAAATAAATAACCCAGATAATATCACTTGGTTATAGAAATTTTAATAAAAAATAGATGAGGAAAAGTGTTAAGTTAAACAGATTTATGCTTTTTTTTTTTCAATTTACATTAGATTATTTCTGGGGAAGATCAAGCCATTTCCATCTATTTGTTGTTTCCTTTGATTTGATTAAGTAGTATAAGATATATTTGGCTATACAGAACCAAACATTCATAGTTAATCAATAAGCAATTAAAATTCAATACAACAGTCGAATTTAAACCAGTTTTATCAGATGAATAATCCTCAAAAGTTCAAAAATATTTACATGAAAACTGTCCCCCAATAATATAATTAAATTAAAAAACTTACCCACCACAGTGAATTTACAGTCTTCACTAAACTATGTTTTATACTTAAACTTTTACAATTACATTACTTAAACATGAATGTCTGGTCAGAATACAAAAAAAAAACGCCCGCTGAGACAAAAACAATATGTACTAGGCGACTAAGCCTTGTTAAGGTCAGATTTCCAAAAAGAAATTTTGTTTCAATTAAACTGACATCTTGAAGTAACACGCAAATTTTTTAAGGGCGCACCTCATAATCAGAGCCACCGACAACAACATGGCTCCCTCGCTCCAAAATTTCGCACTTCATCAGCGCAAGATATTGCTTTAGAAAAAGTCTACTCGTAATATTGAATCAAGATCGATAGACAAAAACGACACCTGACTTGGAGCTCTCTCTCAAGGTTTCTATGCCAACACAAAGAGAGAAATTTAAACTCTCTACGGGTTTATTTAATATGGGTCACGGTATCTTGGTTGGTAGAGCGTCAGTCTCAAAACCGAAAGGTAGCGAGTTCTGTCCTCGTCTTGGCCAAAGACTGCCTTGTTGGCTAATGGCAGTTGGGCCACGTTAAGTATGTCGTGACTGCAAGGTCCTTTAAGTTCCCATAACAAATTATACTTCTGGGGATACTGAATCATGGATGAGTCGGTACCTGATTTGGATCTAAATTCTGACTTGCGGACTGATGAATGAGTGTATGAATGAATTCGACCGCCCCCTAAAAAGAGTTATGTCGTGTGAATTCGCGCAAAGTCGTCCTTTCACCTTAACAGTGCTCGTTAACAACGAAAGGTGCACATTTTGCTTAGTTCGAAAGAGCTAAATCTCATTCGGCTTGGTATGAAAAGGTGGCAATAGACCAACCCAACCCGAGACTCAATGCCATTAAACTTTCACATAAAAAAATTTCTGTGAAATCAGGTCTCGAATTAGAGATCATTCGATTTGGAGCTTGTATAAAGGATCAAAATAAAAAGGTAAACCAAATATAAAGGATCAAAATTTACCAACAAACCTTGATTCCTCACTCGTACAATTCTGACTATTTTGTTGTGTTGTTTCTAATGGCGTTTGCCATGGAAAAGCCCGCTGTTACGAAGACAGTGATTTAAGCCGATAGGGAGCGTCTCATATTTTTTAAACAAGCCTACTAGGGCCAAGTGTACGACTTTGCCACTCACGCATCCCTCATTCGCTTGCGCAACTTCTTTTTACTGGAGGGCACATTCACACATCTCACAAATAGAACAGAGGAAGAACAACCACTCCCGAACCGAGACTCGAACCCAGATCACGGGGAAGACATGCCACCCCTATGTCAGGACGCCAGCTATTCTTACTATTTTTTTCCTGCGCTACTAATAACTGCAAATTGAGTAGAAGTGCCTAGGCACTAAGGCTGCATGAAAAATATAACAGACAAAAAAAAAATCACTTTTCTACAGATTGCTCTTGGTACATTTCGTACAGAAGAAAGTAAAGTAAGTACAGAAGATTAACAAAAATCCAATGCATAGAAATTTTCTTAGAAAATTATAAGTTCACTGCACTCACTGTGAAAAAAAAAAAAAAGAAACCGCTCAATTTTACATAAAAAATTATTACTTTCAACATGATAACACGCAATTTTTAATCTTTTTTAATCGTAAGCATATTAATGATTTTTGAACAATCATGAAATTGTGAAGGACACTTTTCGCTTTTCCATTTTGAAAGCTTGCTTTTTACTTTCCAAGAGAGCATATTAAATGTTATTTCTGTTAATTCCTTAAGTGTTTTTTTTTTCTTTTCGGCCTTCTTTTTTTAAAAATAAGAATGGTAGATCCTAACTTCTAACAGCTACTCGATTCGTTTCGGCATAATATTTTGCAAGATTCAACTTCATTTATTTTTTTCCCCTTACCAGATGAAGAATTAGTAAATCAACAACATGTCAGAATTTTTTGAGATTCAGATGCCATTACTTTTTATTAAGAGCAATTGTTTTTTTTTTTTTTTTTTTTTTTTTTTTTAGAATGCAATTAGCATGTTTTTACTCTACAACTTGAATCAATTAAAAATTAAAAAGAGATTAAGTGCCTAAAAAAATAGATTAATAAATGTATAATAATAATAAGAAGAAAAATGTAACAGAAATATTCTAAAATTAAGAACAAAATAATTAAAAATTCGAGTTTCTTAAAAATAAAAAAAATCAGACGATAAAGAAAATTTATACTACTCGAAAAAATAAAGGAAATAATGGCAGCGAAGGCAGAGTGGTGCCAGCATATCGGGGGTGGGGGTGGAATGGGGGGGATGAAATACAGAAAATCCTCTTCACTAACGAGGAATTTTCTCTCCGTTTCGAATTATTCTTGGAATTAGGAATTGAGTTCCCATTTAACCTTTTTTTAATCAACGATTCCCCTCTTCTTATTAAGAGAATTATAATCCTTTTTCTCAGAAATCATTGTAAGATGGAAAACTGAAATGTTAACAGGTTGAGGTTTTTGATTATAAAGTAAAACAAAAATATAAAAGCAGGTCTTTTGAGGCTTTGAATAAAAGAAATACCGCAATAACAAATTTTTAAAAATTGTCAGTAAGGTATAAAAATGTTTAGTTGTGACAGTAAAGTATCTATGAGTCGTAGCGAATTTTTTTTATAAGTACTTTTTTATTCCGATTTTCTTTCTTTCTATCATGTGAGAACGTAATGCTGTTTTGGTTAGAGGTTTTTAAAGCCTCAAAATGCTAGGCAACAAACAAGCGTTTTATTACTTTTGAGGCATCCATTTTTCGCTTTTAGGTTTATTAGAAAATAATGCGGAAGGTTGTCATATTTGGCGATTCATCGCCAACTTAAGTTACTAACTGATTTCCAAATTATTATTACTCTGAATTCTTAAGAATTGTATTAATTTAATATTCATTAATCAGTTTAAACCGGTGTGAAATAATCACGAGACTATCAGATTACGCATGCATCGATATTTAAAAAAACAATGGATTTCCCCTCCCCCTCATTAAAATTTAAAGTTTTAAAAAATTATAATTATATATTGAGGGGGGAGGGATAGAGATCTATGGAGAAGTCTTGTGATTATTTTAAAACGGTTTGAACTAGTTAATGACAAATTAATTCAGGCAAATAAGGACTTAAAAAATAACGAAGCTCTCATATGATAACTTGAAATTTGCGATCAAAGATTTCATTTTTACTTTTTCATTTCATTTTAAAAAGGAGTCTTTTTTAGGATCTGATTTAAAACTTTGACTACAGCGTGAATCACCTGTTATTCACATCTATTTCTCCATGACTGTTAAAATGCTATATGAGGCAGCAATCTAATTAGATTAGTACACAAACTCCAGTCGTGTAACAAAAGTATTCAACTGACACTTGTCTTTATAATAAAGCATTCGATATTTTCAATTTACTATATCGCTGATTTGTACAAAAGTTGAGAAGCAAAATTTTACCCTCTAAAGAAAGTCTATATGCAATGAAATCAAATTGCATGACGTCACAAACTGTAACATGACAAGCGTTTAAGACTAACTACTCTATCTAGTTGTGCCGTAATGTTATAATTTCTTTATTTCTAAAGTCAAATTGACTGGTGGGATTTTGTAGTAAATTGCCCAGTAAAATATAAAAAGATTGTAAACTTTAGAATGAAAAGAGAAACAAAATGTTGCAGATAAGCAGTAACAGTAAAAATGAATCAAATCAATAAAACAGTTCAAGTCCATCATTTTAACAAAGAACATTCTTTACACATATATTTTATAGCAGTTAAATGAAAGGCAAAATAACAATGAAAAATAATGGGCATTGGCATCAATAGTGCAAAATAATGTATAAATAAAAGTGAAAAGTAATTTTAAATCATAGCTGCTTCCAAAGCGTAAAAGAAACAAAACAGATTGAGCTTTTACAGCAGAATGGTTACGGTTTTCGATTTCTGTGAAACAAAAGAGTAACAAAAGTTAGAAGTGTTAAATATTCCACAATGGATTACCCATAAATAAAATAATTTTAAAGCACTTCAATAAAAAAAATAACGAGATTACAGGTTTAAGAAATATTAAATAAAAATGCGAATTTTTTTACTACAAAATTATTTCTTTGTTTATAACAGAATTCTATACTCAAGTAATAGATTTCACTAGTTTTTATCATTAGCAGTAGTAAATGCGTAACGTTTGATTACATAAAATTAACATAAATTTAATTTTTTAACAAGATGCAAAACAAACAAAATTCATTGCAAATATCTTGTTTAGACAAGTAGCAGCTACAGGAATTTTAACAAGCTTACATTAATAAATAATAGTTCTACCATCCTAGTAAAGAAAGCCACTTTTAGAGACGGGTGAAAAAAATGTGTTTTGCGTTTTATTTACTTTTATATGTATTCTTTGATTATTATTACAAATATGTATGTAAAAAAATTAAATACTCTTTTCAGTTGCTGAAGTCTCATTTCACAAATTGGAAATAAAGACTAATAAGCAGAATATTTTTAAATGACATATTTTCAAATTGCAAAGAAGCTTAACATAGATATTTCTCGGTTTATTTATTTTTGCAGATAAAAATACATTTTTTATAAATTTTTATTAATTAAATTTTGAAAATTAAATATTACAGATAAAGACATATAAATGCAAAAAAAAAGGAGTATATTTTAAAACCACAAAAAGTTGCATAACTGAATTAAAACTATTTAAAGATCTCATACCGTTTTAAACAGAAACGTTTCTGAAGATATTTTAATTAAAGATATTTAAAGATATTTAATCAAAGTCCACAGTTTTACGCATTTTTTCATTAAGTATTCAAAATTAACATCTAATTTTAAAAAAAATTCAATGCAATTTAAATCTAATACTAAATTTAACAAAACATGAAAATTAATAAGCCGATTAAAAATTGCACCGGAAAACCGAATTTGAAAATAGCAAGGAAATGCAGTAAGTAATTTTTTTGTAATTTAAAAAAATATATTTGGTTAAATTTGAATAAAAATGAATATATGGCTTTTATAAACAAAATTTCGAATTCTCTTTTCACAAATCATATTTTTATTGATTTCATTTCAATTTCTATACAAGGATTTACTTTAAATTCAATTTCACGTCAATAAGTTTCATTGTCTCATGCGTATAGAAATGAAAATTACAAAAAGGTTTAAATTAAGAAAAAGTTTTGCATTTTTTTATTAATATTTCAATGTATAGTTTACCAAAAATGCACGTTAGTCATTGAATTTCAAAAAAAACTAGATCACATGCAAGTCAAAATGAACCATAAAAATTTTTTTTTAAGTGAAGGAAATGTGAAAAATGTTTTGTAATAAAAAAAATATGAAATTAATTTTTAATAAATACGAATATATGGATTTTATAAACAAAATTTCGGACTTTCTTTCCACAAATTATATTATATATAAACTAAATTATTTTAATTTAGCTTCCATACGAACATTTCATTTAATTCAGTTCCAAGACAATAAGTTTTACTGTTTCGCGGGTACAATAAAATTTAATTTAAACTACAAAAAGTTTTAAATTAGTATTAAAAAAAATACCAAACTTTTTCTATATACTTCAATATAAAGTTTGCCAAAAATGTGCATCTGTCAGTCAACTTCTTCGCGTGAAAAATAAAATAAAATTTAAACTACAAAAAGTTTTAAATTAGTATTAAAAAATACCAAACTTTTTCTATATTCTTCAATATAAAGTTTGCAAAAAATGTGTATCTGTCAGTCAATTTCTTCGCGTGAAAAATAAAATAAAATTTAAACTACAAAGAGTTTTAAATTAGTATTAAAAAATTACCAAACTTTTTCTAAATACTTCAATACAAAGTTTGCCAAAAATGTGCATCTGTCAGTCAATTTCAAAAGAAATTGGATGATATTAATCTACAAACGAATTTGCAAACAAAGAGGGGGAAAAACTTATGCCCAAAATTTAAGTGACATTTTATTATTATCTGAATAAATTCGAGTATTAGATCTCAAAAAAAAAAGAAATAACAAAAGCACAAAATTAAATTACTTTATAGACAATCATCAAAAAGAAAAGAAAAGGGGGAAAAAAGCGCACCCAAAGTTGCAAGAATTCTTCGCAGTGACGTCTTACCTGTTGAATGCTTCCCTACCTTTAATATTACCTGTTTGGTAACTAAGTCATGGCATAGTTTCTGCGGCCTAAAATATCAACAAATCATTAAGAAAATAGGAAAATAACTTTCTCCACTTTTGCCTTTAGATATTAATTCCATACTTTAAGAAAAATCGAAGAGTTTGGAAACAAACGACCTCAGAGAAAGCGGCAAAAACAAAGGGAAAACTCACGATTTTCTCCTTCTTGGACATCCCTCCCGTTCCGGCGGCTTCCGTTCGGATGCAAGTGGGGATTTTTCCCTCCCGACAAATTTGAAGAGATTAATAGGTTTTGAGCTGCCGGTAGAAATGTCACGTCGAGCATACTAACAGTGGGACTCCTTTTAAATACCGAACGCGCACGCGCACTGGCGAGGGGAGGAGTGCAGAGGGGGAATCGCGCGGGAAAATGATTCGTCGGAACAACAGGTTCTTCTCTCGAAAGATTGGTAGAAATCACCCACCCCCTCAAATGACAACCCTCCAGTGGATTTGAAAGAAGACACAAGGATATCTACACCCCTCTTCATCTCCCTTCCTATTAGGCGGACCGACAAAAATAAATAGTCGCCAAACACGCGATACCGATCAAAATAAGTCATGACGAATTTTTCTGGGAGAAGATGGTGTGGCTCCGAATTTTAGGCGCGAATACCGCCGCATTGGCAGTGGTTATCAATCCTATTATTCGATTGGGCAAGAGAACTGAAACTTTTTTTTTTTGAATCTGTAGAATAGAAATATTATTTATTTTTGTGAGAAATATTAGACATCAAATATCATATTTAGACATCAGACACAAACAAAGAAATTTATAATATAATTAATATTTAGTTTCATTCACGAATTAAATGTCTATAACTTTTAAGATAATTAATTATATCTTGGTGTCCCATAAGTATCTTTCCTGTTTCTAACATGAAATGAATACACAATATTTACTGTTCAAGATATTGTTTATTTTGTTATATAAGAACCCTTTTGCTCTATTGATTCCTTCCAAGCCTCATTATGCTTTTTTTTCCAAAATTTTTGTGTTTTGGACAAGAAATAATACTGATTTTTTGAGAAACATCATGTGATTCGGGCTTGTGCTAGAGTCCACCTAATAGAGATCAGTGAATTTCTGTAGAGACTCAGGAGAAGCCGTTTAGAGCTAACAGCTTGTTAGCGGTTTTTCTTTGTGTGTGTATGTGTGACTTATTCCACAATTTGATAAGAGAACTTTTATTTCTTTGACGGTTTTAAAGCGCTTATCACGAAGAGAATATTTTAAGGACAAAAAAAAAGTAATAATCAGATAGAGCGTCCAGGATGAATAGCATCCAGGATGTGGTAAAACATCCCAATCAAATTTTAAGAACTTCTGTCTTACGACTAATTTAACGGTATAGCGTTGACATGTTGAAAAACAAAACCTTGTAGATTTTTAAATTCTGATCGTTTTTTTTTTTTATTATTATTAGGCGGAACTTTCAATTGATCCAGTCGGTAACATTTATTTGATGGAATTTATTATTCCACCTTGAGGAAGCAACACGTCGAAATTTACACCTTTTCAATTCAACCAAACGGGCAAAATAAGTTTATGTGGAGTGTAGATCTTGGCTTTGTGAGAGTTGAAGACTCTGGGACGATTGAAACCGATGCCATGGACGGCTAATAAACAAACCTGCCTGTTTGCACAAGTAGGGCCAGATAGCGCGATGAGAAAGAAACTTTTGGGACACCCAAATGCTTTGAAGTGCTTGATGCACAGCGAGATGCGAGTATTCCAAATGGGAATAGGACTCATCTAGATTGTTATAGATAGCACGATATTCTTTTTCGATGTTGATTTGTGCCTTGTTTTTGTTTTTTTTAATCGGGTCGGTCCAATGCCACTTGGTCATACCAAGCCGAATGAGAGTAGCTCTTTAGAATTAACGCAGAAGGGTGCGCCTTTCGTTGATAACGAGCACCGTTAAGGTGAAAGTACAACTTTGCTCGCATTCATACACTCATTCATGCATCTGCAAGTCAGAATTTAGATCCAAATCAGAGACCGGCTCATTCCTGATTCAGTACCCCCAGAGGATCATTTGTTATGGGAACTTGGAGGACCTTGCAGTCACGACATATTTAACGTGGTCCAACTGCCATTAGCTAAAACGGAAGTCTTTGGCCTATAAGAGGACAGAACTCGCTACCTTATGGTTACGAGACTGACGCTCTACGAACCAGTCTACCGCGACCCAATTAATGTTGTTGTTGTTTCTAATGGAACGTCATTGAAAAGTCCGCTAACTAAAGAATCATTGCGATTTAATCCGAATTGTGCGTCTGTTGTTTATTTTCCGCAGGGCCATATAGGGCCAAAAGTACGACTTAGCTCACTCACGCATCACAACCCTTTTTACTGGACGGATTTCATTCACTCGTCCACAGTTCGTAACTTAGACCTGGATCAGAGAACGATCACTTTTGAACCACTGATTGACGTTGCTGGTTAAAATAATCCAAGTATCTAATACATTAGAATAAATATTATGGAATCTTGTTGTCAATTGTTACTAAAATTCACAATAAGTGTCAATCAAAAACTAAATTAATGCCCTAACTGATAATTAAGTTCGAAAAACATTGAAATAGATTATTGCATTCTTGGATACACTAATGCTCCTTAAAGAACTATCTTCACTATTATTTTTAATTCTTAAAATACCTCTTTCCTTAATCATAAATTTAATGCAACACTACTGTATATATTTATTGTGATGAGAAAATGTGAAAATACCAGATCAAATATCAATAACAATATTATTAGAATAGAAAATTCCACATTTAATTAAATGAATCATTCGTGCCGAAACTCAATCCACCAAGAGAATCACGATAAATCCAAATAAGCAATCCAATATTCTCAGACTGAATTATTTTACTATTAACACATCAAGCGACACTTTTCCGACAGCACAAGTGTGCACACATCAGTTGTTAAGTTTTCAATAAACCTCGAGTGGATGGTAAACATCTACTAAAGTCACCGGAATTACTTTCAAATTATAATTTAAAGTATCCGTTTTCTCAAGACAAATACGAAAGAAAGGATCTCATTATCTTTTCGATCCTTTGGCATTTTGAAATTAGAGGCGGACCCTTTGATATCTCCATCTAAAGAGGCTGCACAAAATGGATTCTTTCCCCTCAGTAAATATAAAAATGGAATCTACACCTTTCGACTTCTGTCGAACAATTCGCTAATGGGATTCCAGGCAGCTCCTGACTATGCAACTCCCCATCCCCCCAAAGAGTCATACGAGCAGAACACCCGGCCTGATCAACACACGTCCCTATGTCCTACTCAGATGACATGGCGGGGTACAGCAAAACATGGCTCTTCACCCAATAAATCCCACACAACAAACCAGACTGACTCACATTGCATGATTTTGTCCAATTAGTAAAAGGATGATCATATTTTTGAAAGCCAATGAGGAAAGAAAGATTTTGAAACATAATATAAGTATCGAGGGCTGAAGCAGAGAAGCAGCTTGATCTGCAGAATGTAACTTTTTAATTTTCTAAATGAGCTACGAAATTTTAATCAGCGGTAAACTGAGAAGATTAGGAGGGGGGGGGAATAGATATTTTGAATTAGCGAAACGAATAATATACAAGTAATTGAAACCGGTGTGGTTCCTTTAAATTATTGACATTTTTTTATATAATTATAGAGAGAGTCAAATTTCCACATTAAAATAGATTGCTTCTTCAATCCATTCGTTCTTAAATAATAAAAGTTCAAGACATCAAGCACGATTAGCAAAATTTTCAATTAGCAATATTTTATCTCTTACCATCTTCGATTCATGTAAGTTGATATAGTTTTTTTTAAACAGCATTTTCTCGTAAATTTTGAAAAATAATCCCTAGGCTCCAAAAATGAAATATTATACATAATTGCATTTAAATGTATCTAAATGAAAATTGTAAAAATAATTAAGGAAAATATATTTTGCTTTTTTTATATATGGTAGAATTCAATTAAATTCCAAGACATTCTAATTTTGTTGGTATCTGTAAAAATAAATCAGAAGCTTAGGTAACAAGATTAGCAAATTTTTCGATTAGCAATATTTAATCTCTTTATTATTTTCGATACATGAAAACTGATATACTTTTTTTTTATAACATTTTCTTCAAAATATTGTAATTTGCCAAAAGAAATCCCGTCTTTTTACATCACACAAATGAAAAACATGAAACTCATTACTACCAACTATTTTTTCATCCAATTCAATTATTTTCTTATTCTTTAAAAACAAAGTCAGAGGAGTAATCCTTCTCTTACATAAAATAAAAGCAGATTCAACGAAAGAACCAGAAGACAAATAACTAATTTTCTACTGAAATTTCCAAATAATTCCACACATTACCCAAGCACTAAAAATAAAGTTAAAAGGTATATTTTCCAATTAGTTTCATAAAGAAATTCCAGTTTAAATATATACGTCTAACCCACTATTTCCAAGACAATAAAATCAGTATTGATTAGTTTAGTTATATTAATGTCTCGTTTTTAAAGCAACAACAGGGCTATTTAGGGACGGACTTCTTAATTTTGAACCGCAATCGGATGATGAGGAAGACATATGAGCTGGCACCCCTTCTCCAAACTTCCACACTTTTACCATCGGGAGGACGTTTAGCCCAGATGGATTTAAAGTTACACCAGACCCGCTTACACAATGGTTCTTCAGGTCTTGAACCTGAAACACTTCGTTTTTAAAGCCGGGACCTGACCTCTAGGCCACCGCGGCCTACCGGTGTCGATGGTCACTCGGATATTTTCACGTATGATGTTTAAAAAATGTATTTCCGTGTAATGAACTGGATGTCATTGACTAACAATAGTTACGAAAGAGATTATTAGATTGATTATTAGCATATGGTCTTTGGCGATTAATCAATGGAAAGAGGCTAATACACAAGCAAAAGAAAAAAGAATGTGATTTCTGGACGCCTTTCTCCCAGGCGATTGTAGCCAAAATTTAATACGGAACTACAACTGAATTCAAATATTTATTGATTAAATTTCATATGCCTAATTCAGTGTGTTTATGGTACAAAATGTGACAAAGTGTACATGTGACGGGACGAAAGAACAGACAGTCATCCTCTTCATGGATTTGGTTCCAAATCTGATATGAACATTAATCGGTGTAACAAATTTCATTCTTTTAGTCTATTTCGTTTTGTATTTATCGTTTTAACATATATTTCAATAACTGGGCATAACATTTTTTTCTGGTTGGATTTCGCTCAAAATTCGATAGAAATTGACACATAAAAAAAACATATGTCAAATTTCATCCGTTTAGTTCAATGCGTTGTTGAAGTATTGTGTGCAAAGACATAATTCCCAGAATTCGTTTTTCGAACTGGCGAAGAACTAATATGGCCAGATTCGTCAAAATTTCGCGTTCAAATTTTATAGAAATCACAATTTTTTTAAAGCTTTTTTTTTGCGTCCGAGAAAGTAAAATGGTGACTAAGAATCTATTGAGGATAAATGTTAAAATTGAAATTCATAATCAATTAAGTTTAAATTCTAACGTCCAGTTTTTCAAAGCAACAACAATAAGGCTATTTTGGGAAGGACCTTAATTCTAAACAGCGGTCAGATGACAGGAAGAACTTAAGGTGACACCCCCTCTCCAAGCTTGCACACCATACTAACAGGAGGGCGTTCTGCACGAAGGCTTTAACATGCAACAGATCTACTTGCACGGCAGTTCTGCAGTGGAATCGGGTCTCTTGCTCGAACCCTCCGGTTTTGAAGCCAAGACCTCAAAACCAGGCCGCCAAGTCCCCTTCAAAAATGCAGTGTGCTTATGTGTCATGTTTGAATATTCACAGAAAATTCAAATTTAGAGTTCCATTAATATATTTTTTAATATCCGCTTCTTTTAAATGATCTTTTCTATACAAAACATATTATTATTAGTTTAGCATTATAATAAATTATTTTCAATCTTCTTTATTCGTAAACGTATTAAAGATTCTTAAATAACTATTAAATTAAGACGGACACTTTTGGCTCTTCTGTTTCCGAAGTTTGCTCAACTTTTCTTCTTCTATAGAGCATATTAAATGTTAGTTTTCTTCATTTCTTATGTAGCCTATGAGCCTCCATTTGCTTTTACCATGACACAAAGCTTGGCAAGAAAGACAGATCCCTTTTTCAACAGTAATCTTAGGAATATGTAACGTTGCTTCCCAGCACGAATGATTCCATAGTAAGAAAAACCGTTTTACAATCTGCTGTATACGATACTCATCGGATGCAGGATTACGTGATCATTCTTGGCATCCATTTGGCGAATTGGGGCGAAATAAATAATACTAGAATCTTACAGAATTTTTGCGATATAGCCAATAAAAACAGAGATATGCCTAATTGTTCGCGACCTTTCTCTACCCAGTCTTGGGAACTATAAAAGGTTGGCAATCTAAGTTGAAGACAACCATCACAGGCCACCAAGCTAGGCCGGTACTGTTCTCAATTTACATAAACTACATGCCTAAGCAATTTAATACTGTGTTATGTTTATTCGCAGGACACAATATACTATCTAAAAATAAAAACACAAACTTCATACCCATCGTGCTCAATAGGCACCTTAAAAAATTAGAGGGATGGTTCCAACAACGGAAAATTGAAATCAACGCCTCTGAACCGAAGCAGTCATGTTTCACGGGGTCAACAGCAGCCAGACTATCCAAAAGTAAAAATTAAAAACAACCTTATACCGTGGTCTCCTCAGTATGCTAAATATTTAGGTGTAATACTCGTCAGTAAGCTTACATGGAAAAAGCATTTTCTATTTATTAAAGACAAGTTTCGAGCCAAGTAAATTCTACCTCCTGTTAGCTCGGAACTCGACGTCGTGTGAAGAATCAGCTGTATAGTAGCCTGACGGCTATTAGATATAGCTAAAGCGAAGAGACAGTGGAAATCTGCAGACGTTTGGAGAGATAGCAGAACGTAGATTCCCTCCTCCAGCTGAATTTTGTCTGTCTACTTTATATATTGTGATTGTTATTACTGTAGATTATTACTTGAGGGCTACCGTTTGTTGTAGTGTGCTGCTGTGTAATACATGTGTTCATCTTGGCTGTATATTTGTTGTCTGTGCATTCGTTTCTCCGTCGACTGACAAATCGGAAGAACTCAGAATTCATAACAGTATCCATGTCAACAAAACATTTTGTAAAATTTTGCAAAATTTCACAAAATATTTATAATTTCTCTTTGTTTCACCAGAATACAAATCAAAATATTTAAAATAATTTTGGCAAGTCGATATTTTTCGAAATTCAGATGCCATTTGCGTTTTCCTAAAAATAAATTCTGAAGCAATTAATTATTAGAATACTATTAATATATTTTATTGCAGAATTAGAGTCAATTATAACTAAAAGATATTAAGTGTGCTAAAAAATAAGTTAAAAGGTATATAACGACAACAATAAAAATAAACGATATATTTTTAGAATAAGGGAAAAATAATTAATATCTCGGTTTCTGAAAGATAAATTCCAACGGAAACGAAAATTGATACTTCTACTTGATAAAAAGGAAATAGCAACAAATGCAAAATGGTGGCAATGTGTGGTGGCGGGGATGAAATCTTGAAAATTCTTTTCAGTGAAGACAAATTTTCTCTCCGTTTCAAGGAATTAAAAATTGGATTCTTTCTGGTCTTTTTTTAATCATTAATTCTCCCCATCTTATTAAGATAATTATAATCCTATTTCTCAGAAATCACTGAAAGAGGGAAAATAGAAATACAAACAGGCTGAGGTTTGAGATTATAAACTAAACCAAAAATTTAAAAACATGTACTTTGCTATTGGAAAATAAACAAAATATCGCAGTGACAACAACAAAATCTTCGAAAGTTATAAATATATTTATAACAATAATGTATTTATAAGTTCCAGTGAGTTTTTTAAACATTTTTTTAAAAAGAAAATTGTTATTTTTTTTCCTATTTTCATCAAAGGGGGTAATTGCTAGCAAATCTATTTTGCAATGTTGGCTTCAGCGTGAATCACATGCGATTCACATCTACTTTCTCATTGCACGATCTTTTCTCTCGTACAATTAAAGAGATTGCAAAATGAAACACAAGATAGCTTGCAGAAACAATTAACAATAATGGTTACTTATCGAAAAATGATTGTTAATGTTGACTGGATCTGATTTAAAGAGACAGATAATTTTATTATACATGATGCCCATAAATTATACACAAGATAATAAAATTAAATAGAAACACAATTTTACAAAGCATGAGGAAACGATAAATCGATATAACGTTAAGTTGAAGAAATTTAATTTGTTCTTGTTTCTAAGAATAGCAACAAAGAAACTTGTTTGTGTTCTGGCAAAACGTTGGCTTGCATTGAAAAAACGATGAACGATTTCTAGTTTTGAGAAATCAGATTTCCGAAAACAACTCACAGGAGTTTCAGAGCTGGAATTTAATAAACCTCCGGCATCGAAACAATCAAAAGGTGGTTAAAGGAATTTCTCAAGACCGGACAAGGAACTTGCAACCTTTTTGTATCCAGGAAAGATGCGAGGAGGAAACCTCCCCAAATGTCATCAACGTCCATCTTATTTTATTATATTACATTAATCGAATTTTTTTTCTGACAGCACATAGATTAATTTTAAACTATAAGTGGTCACAGAATGAGAAATAAATGTATGCCATGAGCCTTTATGAATGAAGCCCAATCACCATAGAAAGAGCTATTGCGAATGTTTAATGCTTCACAAATATTTAGTGGAAAATCAGAAAACATAAGTCTCCAAACACTACTACTATTTTTTTTTTTTTTTTTTTTTTTTTTTTGAATAGAAAAGCTTTTGAAGGGAAATAAAATTCATTTTTCTTGTACTACGCCAAAAGATGTGCCAGTCAAGGTGGACTGCTATCTTGTTTGCAATAACTCAGTACCACAGCCTTTACCACAATTCATCATAGAATAATGTAAATGAAATTTAAAGTTTACGATCTCATAGTAAATTGTTTATGCTTAATTTTATTCGCTTGCCGAAAAATAAGACATTTTAAACATTAAGGAAAAAAATATCTATGTTATTTAACAACAAAGTATAAGTATGAATGTGGGTAACACATATAATGATAGAAATAACAGGTACAAAAACCGCAGGGATATTTTTAAACTCCAGCCAACTTCACGGTGGATAATTTATATTATACTATAATATATATATACAGACACACTGTAGAGCATGGGTTGCAAACACAAAAGTGGGAATTGCAATAAAAATGTGTCTGTTATGAAATTTAAAAGAAAGTTTCACTCGATGTGTATGAAAAATTTAACGAAATACAAATTTTCTATACACGGCTATAAAAATAATAACATACAAAACGTATATAAATTTGGAAGACAAGCCCTTTGAACACTTAGTTGTGTCCAAAATTTTTTGATTATATCGCATCATACTTAACAATGTATAACTTGCAATATAGTAAGTAGTATAACTGCTTGCATTGTAGCAGTTATACTATTACAATGTATAGCTTGCAATGTAGTTATTTATAAAAATAATTAGCTATATCTTTATGATATAGATGGATAGACAGACATCCTAAAATGAGTTTTTTTTCCTGTAAAATTTGACAAAAATATCTATACATTTGGCATAAAGAGTACATATCAAATTTCATCCATCTGCATCAAAGTGTTTCTGTCCTCTAGAGTAATCACAGGCAGAAATAGATACAAATATATTTCTTTCTGATTTAAAGAAGTCAAAACCTTGAGCTCATGTATTTCCTGCGGATTACAGTAATTTCTCTTTCACTTCATACACCAGAAAATAGAAGGAGGGTATGGTGTGGGAGTATTTACTGGAAGAGGACAAAAATTTGCTAGCATACTGGGTCAATACAAAAGCAACATTGTTTATATTTTGGGTTCTTATAGTCTGTATTAAAATATCTAGAACGTATCACTCAAAGTCAACTGTTTCGCTGCATTTATTTACTTAGGAGGATTTGTAAGCGGATTTCTGTCATCCTTTCCATGTAATCCGGATAACTGTACATAAATTATGTCGAGCATTAAGGCCCAGATGCGTAGCAAGATTAAGCAGCTCGCGGAGTAACGCTGCCTGGACTTGATTGACTTTCTCACTCCAAACTGCCATTAGCAGAAATGCTAAATGAATGCACATGACATCGTACTAGGGACATACTTTTTTTTTCTGCAATTTTTTTTTTTTTTTTGATTTTAATAAATGTGAATAAAAACTTTTTAAAAATATACTTTCGCATTAAATGACAAAATTTTACAAAGAAGGAAACCGTAGTTTAATTTAGTTACATTAACGTCCCATTTTAAAGCAACACAATGGCTATAATTGGATGCAACTAGTAATTTTGAACCACGATCAGATGATGAGGAGAACACCTGAGCTGGAGCCAACTCTATAAATTTCCACACCACACTAGCAGGAGGACGTCAGGCCCCGAGGGATTTAACGTGCACCAGAGCCGCTAACATGACGGTTCTTCGGTACAATTGGGCATCGAATCTAAAAACCCCTCGGGTTCAAAGCCGAGAGGTTACCACAAGGCCACCACGGCGTTTAAAAAAAACCCAGTAAAAATAAATAATCTTATATCTCTTGTTTCTGAAAGACATTACTAAATAACATCCCCATTTTAAAATTTAATTTAATGAATAACTGATACTTAAATGCTGATTTTATTTAAACATTGCCTTGTCATCGAAAATGCACAGGTACACAAAAATTTCAATCTATGAAGATTGAGGCCCATCAAGAAAAGCGATTACAAAATTCGTACTAACAAATTAAGTAGTCAAACAAAAAAATGTTTCAAAATGTTTTGAGTTATGTCACACATAAAAGGACAAACTTAATTCCAAACATGCATTTTTTTAAAATTCAGGCAGGTCTGAAACGGGGGGGTTTGTCAAATGTTTATTTGTCTTTTCGGCACTTAAAATATGTGGAATCGGTCGTCCTTGCCTCCCTATAGCTATACTACTTTGAGTATCACATATAGAGTTATTTAACTATACGCTTTATGCAATGGTAAATAAATGGAGAAGAAAAGATTGTTTATTTCATACAATGGCGCAATATACAATTTCAAAAACACAATCTCATACCAAATTTTTCTTTCGTTACTTTTTCGACTCCTCAAGCCAACATTGAAGCTATATATAAAGATTCTCAAACGGTCAACCCCTATACGGATTTGCATCAAAATCTAATACACATTTTTAATGCCCGACATGGGACGTGGGCTCCTCGTAATTGATGATGAGAAGTTTCAGGCAAGATGTTTGATTTTCACCACTCTTGTGGGTATATAAAAAGATGAGTCTCTGGCTCCTCCCATTGCGGACAGGACGTACTACCTTACGGAATGGTTGTACCGTAGTCGGTGATGCCCCTTAAGATTCAATCACAGTTCCCGCCAGTGTTGCATTTCCGGCGGTATGGTCATTCATGCTTTTCCATGCGCCTTTTAGCGTGTCGTAGCAGTCAAATTGTGGTTACAAATTTATATTTTAGATACTAAAATCGTGCCCCTATAATCTTCGCCATTGAGTTTTGTAGTAATTATGATCACGTTATGTTGAAATAAACTTCCTGCAACTAGATTTCGTTCAAAATTTGATTACAAAAATATCCAAATTTGATGTAATGCCGATATAATATATTTCAACAATGTAATGTAAAGTATTTTTTATTACACTCACAAAAAGATAAACATAATGACGTATTTGACTTACCATGCTTACATGCAAACGAATGTAAAGATGCACCGGTCAACTCCACAACGAAATTGATTTAAAATCCGATTTGCACCTATATTTTAGACATTAAAATTGTACACCAAATTTTACTTATGTTGCCCACTGCGTTTTGTAATTACTGTACTTGAAAGCACTTCATGTGACTGGATTTCGTTTGAAATTATCAAACTATCCAAATTCTGTGAAATTCCCATATAAAGTATTTCATCATTCTAACCCAAAGCATTTGAGTTTTTGCACTCAAAAAAATACAAAAATAATGACGCACTTGACTAGCCACGCTTACCTGTATACGATATATAGATAGACAAATGTATGGACAAATGTACGAATGTATATATAAACCCCTACAGATAGATCAATCCCTCAACGGATTTGCCTTAAGATCTGATTCGCACCAATATTTTAGACACTAAAATTGTATCCCAAATTTCACTAAACTTGCCCATTGCATTTTGGAGTTTTCGTATGTTCACTTAAAAAACTACCTGTAACTAGATTTCATGTAAAATTTGAATAAAATATCCAAATTTGGTATAATGATGATGTAAGTATCAACATTCTAACACAAAGCATTGCTAAATTATTGCCCTCACAAAAACATAATTACAAAATTGCTTCTTTTATTTTCCAGCAGTGATGCGACAAAAGGGATGATTCGTGGATTTAAAAATTGACGAATTCAAATTTTTCCGACATTATAAAACTTTTTTTTTTTTTCGTATAAGAGAAAATACAAATCAGAAACAAATTGAGAAGCAGAGAGTTTTGTTCATCGCACCTTCATTTATTTCCTCTCGCGTGCATAGATAGCTTTCGATTTCACAGCAACCCACTACACCGGATTTGAAGGATGAGGTAGATTTCACGGAAAATGGAAGAACCGAACCGAGCGCAGTTATTTATCAAAACAAGAGCGTTATGTAATATCCTACAAGACAGGAATGCGTGATCTCCCCCGTTCTGGACTTGCGAACCGAAGACAAATTGATGATTTCTGGTTCTCCATTCACACGCAACAAATCTGGCGGGTGTTATCAGCAGCCCATAG
The DNA here is from genome assembly GCA_026543055.1 of Argiope trifasciata. Taxonomy (NCBI): domain Eukaryota; kingdom Metazoa; phylum Arthropoda; class Arachnida; order Araneae; family Araneidae; genus Argiope; species Argiope trifasciata. Next base: position 2,149,973 of record JAPMOQ010023706.1, read on the forward strand.
TGCAGAAATTAATTGCAATAAAAGTAAATGATTTTAAAAGCAGCAATGAATATTGTTTGGTTGAAAATCAAGCCTTTCTTCAAAAACAGGGGTATCTTTGTAAAAATTTTAGTGACTGAATCTATAGCAATTCACGTTATTCTCGACGTACTAATGTTTTCAGACAAGAGCATCGCACATTTTTTCCAAAAGAAGGTTTTACGTGCATAAAATTTGTGAAGAAAATAAAATTATGCAGCTCATTTTATTAAGAAAAAAAAAATTTTGTTATTAAATCTAATTTTAGAAACTTAGGTAAGCTCCCAAGTACCCGGCCTAATGTGGCGGGAAAATAGACCGGAAATAAACAAGAAAACCGGGTAGGTCAAAAATTGTATGAATTCATTTCTCTGCTCACCAATATCAGAAGACAAAGCTTTTATACCATACCAAACAGTTAATTACTCACTTAATTATGATAACAAATTATTACTATAGCAAACAGTTAATTATAATAAGAAAACTCATTGTTATAATATGTATTTTCTTAATTTTTTTTTTTTTTCTTTTTCATTTCTTATTGAGCATTCGGCCCTCCATTTATCTCAAGTCAGGAAGAAAATGAACGTGGCTCGGTGAGTCATAGAAATAATAGCTAGTTTTTGCTGATACACCAGAAACTAATCGCTGTATTGTGTGTAATTTCGCCTTTACAATTACTACAAGTTTTTTTTCGCTCATCACTCATTTTGTAATCTTCAATGTGGAACACTTAAAAAAAAACATTAAGCATACCTCAAGAAAAATTTATGAATACTAATACGCACTGTGCAGTTATAATCAGGAATTGTCAATAAAATTGAGGTGTAAAAAAAGTTCTAAAGTTCGTGGTTCAGTGTTGCAAGCAAACGGCTCGGGAAAGAAAAGAGATCATATCTTTAACACAAACATTTATTTGAGACACATACACACACATGACGACACAATACAAATATTTAAGTTTAACTGCTTTTAAACTTTCAAAAGGGAAATCTAAAAAGGAACTTATAGTTCCGCGAAAGTGGTGGCTGTTTTCGCCATCGAAGTCTAAAACGATATTCTCTCTCTCAGGTGAGGAGTTCAATTTCTATATTGGCGAGAACGCCATCTATATGCTGTTTCTAAATTTTCCACAGAGGTCCGTTACACACTTCTTCATCTATCAGCCGACCACCCCGCCACCACTGAACGTAGAAGTATCGACAGGATTTGTTAAGGTCGACTGCTGAATAAGTATTGACCGATCTTACATTGACCAAACAATCAATGATGACTGTAAATGACTGTCTTTCTCCCCATCTGCACTCACTCAAACTGGTCCGTTACACACTGTTTAAGCAATGAACAACGAGCAAAACGTTGCTCTTTCCCTGTCACAACTTATATTTCGCTCACTATACATAAGAAGATTGTAGAAGTCATCCGCTTCCAATACTATGGATGTAAACCTCGCCTTCTTCATTTCATTACGATAAAAGAAATATGGGCCAGATAATCGCAAACCGGATACTTGAGAGTGTACTGTAATATTTCTAATGTGAGGATTGTTGAAAATCTTAAGTTTAACATTATATTTTTGCAAATTGTGGAAAGATACATGTATCAAGACCTTATCGCAGGTTACCAAAAATTGGACTGCAACACATAGATAGAAAACTCCTTGTCCATGAAAGTATTTACTGACTTTAAAAGCTAGTTTGAGATGGGTCCGTAATTTTGAACTTCGGTTAGATGATGACGGTGACATCTAAACTAGTATCCTCATTAATTTTTCGCACTACATCAACAGGAGTATATCTGGCCCTCATTTTAGGTCTCGTGCTTGTTAAATCACAACACTGGTGCTAAAAACCAAGGTATGCATTAGAAGTAGTCATTTCTACTAACCAAAAGATGCGAATTCAAATCAGCTATCGCCAAATCCACCAGAGCTTCTTGATAGCTCTCAAATACAGGCTTACAACTGGTAATGCTAAAGTTGCTATAAATACGATTTTGTGTTTTTTCACTTAGTATATTTTTTCAGTACAAATCGGAAATTGTTTTAAAATGTCCTCATTTGACGGAAATGTAAAAGAAAGCATATTTGGATACAGTTTAGGACGAGTGTTTGGTTCTCTCCAAGAACGTTAAAATTGGGCTTTCCGTTCTGAAAGCGCCAACATTTTTGGCGCTAAATCCGCCATGGGTACTGGAAGTGGAGCTTTTGTGGTAGCAATATAAAAACTAAAAAAAATTAGATTTGGCGACTTAAAATAATTCAACTTTAGTGAAAGGACATCAGTCTTAAGTCTAGCCGCATTTGGGTGAACGCAAGAGGTAGAGGTCCCGTTTCGGTCATAAATTATTAGGTCATGATAGGTTATTTATTTAAGTCTAGAAGGAAAGGCGGAAGACGACTGTAAAGGGTCCGAAAGGGTCCGTTGTGTATCTGAAAGCCGGGTAAACGATTGCATACGGATTTTCATATGCTTTCTTCTTTAATAACGAAAATAAAATTGAGCAATTAAAAAATGAAATAATGAGTGTATGAATAAAAAATAAGTTATCATATTAGTAAAAAATGTTTTAAATATGAAATAAAATTATTACAAACAAATATTTTTAGTAACTATATATATATATATATATATATATATATATATATATATATATATAT
>JAPMOQ010023706.1:2152659-2181786 GCA_026543055.1 Argiope trifasciata
ATATATATATATATATATATATATATATATATATATATATATATATAAAGATGACACATGCTTAGATCAAATTAAAAGCTGAAATTCGTTAAAAAGATGCATAGATGAATCATAAAACGATGAAAAATAAAATAATTTTGATTATTGACTACAAAATAAATTTATACTCAAGGGGACTGAAATATTGATAATATATTTCAAAATTGAGATATTAAAAATATCGTAAAAAAGAAAATTCAACTTTCTCAAGAATGATAAAATTAGATTCCTAAGACGCTTTTCTGTAAAAATGTTCCTAGTCTGAATATAGTTAATACTAACATGAATATTGTAAATATGAATAGAAATTAACATTCGAAAAATGAGAAACTACCAATTAAATTATAGAAATATATATGATCTTTAAAATAAATTTATAATAAAATTTAATAGTGGATAATCCAGAATTAAATGAAACAATATAAATAACAGCAATATATATTCTGACGTACTCTTTGAAGTTCTTATTTTCTCACCAATACATTTTTGTTTACATTACAGGTACAACACTGCTGGAAATTCCAAGGAACCAAATAGGGAAAATTCATCAAAGGCAAACCGATGGTTGAGACTAACAAGTTTCAGTAATATGTTCTGCACTCACAAAGAACATCCAAAACAGAATGCATTCATCCTGAAATACATACACAAAACTCATCAGCTTCAGCGAACTACTTAAAGAAATAGAAGAGCAAAAAATAATGGGTGTGAAGTATCTAATACGATGACATATCAAGACATAATTTTTTGCAAATCAATCTCTAGAATTACATAGTTAATATTTTTAAAAAACTTCACGGATCTTAGCTTTCAAAAACGGAAAAGAGAAGATCAAAGATCAGTGATTTCTGAAGCAAGAAAGAGCGCTGTGATCTTTTTCGCAAAAACATTCGAATGTATTCAGAATCTCACAACTGATGGAGTTACGACTCAAGTGAGAAATTACCTTCGCGGTGGGTTAAACATCAAAAAGGATGTACCGCCTGCACAACCCCAGCGCCCAGGATGAGCCATTGACACTCCAGAAACGTATTCAACACCAGATTCAATATTGGTTTTAGTTCGCCAAGAGATGTTTGTTCTAAATGAATGAGAGGATCAAAGCTTCTAAAATGAACGAATAGAAAAACAAGATTGTATCACGTGACACAAGAAGTAAAATCTAGCTTATTTTTTCTTCTAAGAAAAACGAAGGAGCAGCTATTTATCCTAAACTTTGTGACCCCCCCTCCCCTCCAAAAAAAATCCAAGTCTGTGCCCCGGTTTCCATACCAAGTCTGAGTACTAAAGCTCATCTCACTACGATTTGCAATTGTTATATTCAATTGCATTCGGACATAAAAATTCACCTCCTTTTGAATAAATTTTGCCCAAAATTGGAAAGAAACCTACAATTTTGGGCTGAAGACCACAGACCTGAAAATATTTTTAGAAATAGCTGAAAATATTTTTGTATCATCAGGTTCACAAAGATAGATAATTCTAAGAGTGCGTTTTTCGATTCAGGGAACCTAGAGTAGAAATTCATCAAAATCTCCAGTTCGATCATATTTTTTTATGACAATTATAGTATTTTTTGGTATATAATTCATATAAAATAAATTTTTTAAAATTTTTTGCTGAAAATTTTTTAAAGCAGGCCAAAGATTACGATACTGGCATTATTTAGAATAATAACGGATGTCCTAACTCAAATGCAGTAAGTAACACCATTTATATAGCTATCGAGAAAGAAAAAGTAAACAAACTTGCTATACCACGCAATTAAATGCAACCAACACATTTAACCCTTCAATGACAACATCGTGACTCTTCTACCATCAATTCTTCCAAGAAGCTACAATTTGCTGAATGAAACGAATCATTTAATTAACCTACTTTGGATGTGCAACAATTCAGATATTAACTAGTCAAACTCTTCTAAGAAAACATTCGTTAACTGAAGTAAATTTAAGTACAATTAAACCCCTTTTAGATTGTCACAGAAACCATAGACGATTTTTTAAAAAATATATAAACTTTCTGTTCACATTTTCAAGTTGAATCAAAATGGACTTCCAGTAAAAAAAAAAGAATAAAAAGTCAAAACCTTTGAAACTTTTAAGTTCTCTTTAACCCTGCACAGGTCGCGCGGATTACAAGTAAGACTTTAAGTGAGTTTGATGTTTAAAAAATAATTAAGAAGAAGTGCCTTGTTATGTTTAAAGTTAATTAAAGAATGCTGATTAATTATTTTGGAGTTTTATTTTGATTTGAAAATGAACTACAATTGTAATCCGCGCGACCTCTTACGTGACTTTATAGAGCGCGACCGGTGCAGGGTTAAATGTCAGTAGTGACAGGTGGTCATATCACTTATTGTCGCCATCGTATAAATTAATTTCTTTTGTATGTTAGATATGCATAACTTTTTTTAAAAATATAGAATATAAATAAAACCGGAAATATCCACAACTTTCACAAAATGCGAATTAGGAGACTTAAAAAGTGGTTAATTTGTCCCCAAACCAGAAAAATTTCTCTTAAAAGAAAGCCAGATTTTCCGAAATGCATTTCAGATCGCAAATCCACAAAGAAACAACAACAACAAGGAAAAAACTAACAAACAAAATACATGTATTGCACAGCATGATAAATTCCTAGATGTGAAAACATGAGACCGCACAAGTTCGAGAACGATTGAAACCAAGAAATTGTTGAAACAATGTTGCAATTAAATTCTAACTTGATGGAAGAATCCGAGGATGTGTACGACAGTTTTCGGTGGTTACAGAGTACTATAGGTAAGCCTGAATTAAGTATTTATTATATTCTTCCATAATCTACAGCATTATTCAAAATGCTTCGCAATTTTCATGTGAAAATTAAAACTGACCATGCAATCTTTTGTGAGTTATAGATTCCTGTTTATTAATAGTTTTTCTTTTAAAACAACATTGAAACTACAATATAAAATACTGTTGTTATTTTAGGGTGCCTCGAGTTTTATTAATTAATACAACGAGTCAATGTTACTTATGCTCTTTCAAAGAAAATACAGCGGTACATTGCAACTCAGGGCTGCTGTGAAGGGACACAAAAAATAAAAACAAAAATTAATGATACTTTTAAGTGAGTATTTCTTATGCTATAAATTATTATTACATATAGATTTATATGCCCATATAATAAATATATTCATATGCCAAAATAAATGTTAACTTTAAATCAAATAAGCTTTCAAATTAAATATTAAATGAGAATTTCGATTATTATTATCATTATTTTATGATTACAATACTTTGTATACTAGATATAACAAAAAGTAAAAACAAATTCTTCATTGATGCGATTTTATTTCTGTTCAGTAATGTCCTTTAATATATTAATTATTTTGCACAATATTCGTCACAATAATATTAATTACTTTTCATACACTTATCTTTGTAAAAATTAAAGGAGTAAATATTAAAAACTAGCTGGTAACCGGCATGTTGCTGCCGCAGAAGAAATAATTTTGGAAATAACGTTCGAAGTTTAAAATAACTGCCTTGTTTAATTAAGTGCGATAGAAAGAATAACATTTATTTTCGTATCGGAAATGAATGCATTCATTGAAATTGAGTGACATATAAAATAGAAGCGTAAATAATATTAATTCTGTTTCATTTTTTTAAACTTTATTATTCAAGACTTTAGGGTTGCCAATTTTTATTTTTATTTTTCCATCTTCAGCGGAAACAAAGAGGAAGTAATAAGTATTCAAAAGTTTCATCGCAATCGGATGAGTGGTAGGGCACCTTATAAGAGACATACAGACAAACATTCATTTTTATTTATGTAGATAAAATATAGACAGACAATTCATGCTTAAAACATTATGATGTCACAACTAGAGTTTCGATGATGATGATAATATTGAGGGTATTTATTATTCTAGCATAAGATCCCTTTAGTAAGATAAACTGAGCCAAACTTATCTCAAAATATTCATCCTCCCTCCCCACTAATTCAAAAATGTTTTCCTTTGAAAAAAAATTTTTTCAACATATGTATGAAAATGTAAATTTTTAGCAGCTTTTATCAAAATGCTGTTTCTTTCCTTTTTTTTTTTTAATGATTCATATAGATTTCTTGACATGAAGCATTTCCCAGCATTGAATTCCCTATTTGAATAAATCAAGCAAACGTATTCGGAATAGCACCTCGAGGGGCCGGTACATTCAATAAAACGGAAAGCTTAGCAAATATTTAACTCACCGTCTATTTTAAAGCAGCACAAGCTTGGTGTCAATGTCAATATTAGACTTGTAGCCATAGATAGATACGAAAGGGGAGTATGACTTATCTTAAAACGATTAAGTTTCCTATTTTTTATAAAGGCAAATTTATGAAATATTTGAGAGACAAAAATTGGCAACAATCAAACTTTAAGATATGAATGTGAACATTATCAGTTTCCTTTGATAAAATGATACTACAATATGGCAAATATCCATTAAAACTTTATGGCTCACTATGGTCAACATCATGGCTCTTGCGCAAAAAAAAAAGATCCATTAAAACTTTATATTATAAATTTATAATACACTAAATTCCTTTTCAAAAAGACAAATAAATAGGTCAAGATTGATAAAAATTTAAGAATTATTAGAATATTGTACAAAAAAAAATTAAAGTTCTTTTGATTTTTTTTCTTAAAAAAAACTGTCAACTTTTTTAAATATATATATCAAATTATTTATTTGAAATTATATATATTTCATAAGAAATTTACTACCAAAATCTTGAATTAGGAAATAAGCGAATATCTATTGAACAGATAAATTATTCTATATTTCGAATCAGCAGAATGTATTGAAAGATAATTATAACCAAATCGCACACAAAATATAGAACATATTTTAATTTACGGCGGCTCTTTGTAAGAAAATTGTATCAAATTTAAAATTTCAGAAAATAGTATTGAAACGTAAATTATGCAAAAATATAAAGGATTATAAAAACAAAATTCAAATGGTTTTATATAAAATAAACTGTTCAGGAATTAAAAAAATTGAAAAAAATTACTCGTTTTTTTTAATAATTATCTATTATTATAGTAGTCTATTATTATATTAAATTATAGTATCCATCTTATATTATTATCTTATATATATCTTATTTATATTACATTATCTATTATTATTATATTAATATATTAAACTGACTACACATTACTAACTAATTTTTGTAATGTGTCCTCCATTTACAATCAAGCACAAAATTCGACTGTTCTAGGCTCAAAAATCAGAAAATAATCACTCAACCACTTCCTCAAAGTTTTGTCGGATGAAATGGTGTTATTTCCCTCCTCATAAAACCATGGACCATGGGTAAAACCAAGGCTATTTGAGAATAGGGTAGAGTTACGAATGCATTCATAATTTTGATGGACAATAAACACGAAACATATCTTCGATGCGGATCAATCATTTTTCGCAATATTTAGCGGGTTTTTTTTTCTGTGTTACTATCATTATTATTGGAGACTGATCCAAAATATATAGTTAAAGTATAACTGATTGTTTGAAACTTAAATTAAACAAAATTACTATTGCACCCACAAGGTCACATACAAAAATTCATTCACCTAAGTCACTGCATTTTGTTATTGCGTGTACATGCATACAAGACTCGGAGACAGTTAATATTTTCACAGATTTATTTCAAAGCTTGATACGGATTTATACTTTAAATAACAAACTCCTATGCCAAATCTATCTAACTCCTTAATTTTGTTATCACTGATTTCACTTGCACTCAGACAGTCGAACAAACAGATTTCCTTTCAATGGATTTCGCTCAAGTTTTTATAGAATCTACACATTTTGTAAAGATCATATAACTTATTTCATTCAACTAGCTCAAACATAATAAAACAGGAAGAAAAACACAAGGGGGAAAAAAAACGTGTTTTTCGAACTTAGGAAGGTCTAAAAGAAATACATCAAAATCTAAAATTCTTTTTTATTTTTATTTTTTCGATTGCAATATCTTTTTATAAACTTCAAATGAAAAAATTGGCAAGCAACTTAGTCTTCTTTTAATAACATATAATTTCATCAAAATATTATTTTCCCATCTTCTCTTCTTTTTAAAATAATTATATTTTGCACTTCAAAAACTTCTTTTTCGCTCAAACAATGTAGTAAAAACTTAGCATATAAAGAAACTGAAATGCAGAAGCCTCAAAAATCGAGATAAGTAAATTTCAAAAAAATTATTTTATCTTTCCTATTCTTTAATTTATGAATCATCAATATACATAATACACAATCTTGTAATCAAATTTTCTAAACTTTATTCAAAATTAAGAAGCGTCCTTTAAAAAAAAGCCAAAGTTTATAAAAATTAACAATGAACTTCTAATTAAATTTTGAAAATATAATATTACTTCATTGTTCAGGATCATATACATATGTGTAAACCTTATCAAGAAGATAATGAAATTATATATATATATATATATATATATATATATATTAATTTCAAAATTTCCTCTATTTAAAAGCTTGCAACAAGGCAAGTGAAATAAGAAGTGTTTAAAGAAAATCAGAATTTATGCCTTTAAAATTAAGTTAGAGTTACATCAACAATAAGCCAACAAAATGCTTTTTAAAAAATTTAAGTCTTACTTTGAAAAGTTATTATTATGTTTAGATAGAAAGAACGTTTGTAAAGAATCCAAAACAAAATAGAAGTCTCTGAGGAAATCTCTAATAAAGATATTACCCCCGCCCTTCTAATATGCAAAATATAAGATGCTAAATATGAGTGTGCATTTTGTTAGCCTAGTTAGTTTTTGTTTTTGTTAGACACCAAATTTGACACAGAATACAAATAAAGTATCAAAATCATATAAAATAATATCAATTATTTAATCGCTGCTTTTTTGAAGCTATAAATTTTACATATATGTAAGCGTACATATTGACAGGCAATAAATCTTTCGACTGAATTGATTCAAAATTTGATATGAATATAAACTTTAAGTTCTAAAATATGTGCCAAAGATTATACTTCTAACTTTTAATGCTTTATAATTATCATACTGACTTATTCTCAGACAGACAGACATACTACCTCAGAAAGAATTTCATAATTTAAAAGCAATCTATATATTTTATATAAATATCACATACAAAATTTTATCTGTCTTAAAAGCTTTTTTAAGTTCTCGTATTCACTCTTCGTCACAGGCAGATAAATTCCATAAATGTATTTTTCGGATTCGGAGAAATCTAAAATGTAGAGATTCAACAAAATCAAAATTTTTTGACGATTGCAATCCTTCTCGGTATATTTCTGAAACAAGAATTTTTTTAAACTTCATGATTTACCTGTCATTTTAATAAGTATTTGTTTATAACTTAATTAGATAGTCCAAAAATATTCAGAAACAAGACAGCAACAATTTTCTACAGATTATCAGCATTAATTCAGATATTAAAATACAGGCTATTTAAAATTAGAGTTCCACTTTGAAATGGTTATAAAAGGAAAACTACCGGACCAAATGTTACCAAACTTGATAATAATTTAAAGAAACACATGAGATTTCTTTTCAGCCCAAAATAAAAGTTAAGTAAATTACGACATTAAGACACCGCTTTCAAATGTGTGTAATCGTTTTTGAAATGAGTTACATGTTCAATGTATTTCCTAAAAAGCACTGTTTATGGTGATAATCTAAAGATTTTGGGTCAAAATGGCAGATGCGATACACCGACATGTGCGTAATATTCTTCCTGATATGTTAAGAACTACTGTTGTGAATGCAAAAATGCGATTTAACTGGATTTCTGAAAATGGTGGAAGTCAAATTAAACGGTTTTGTAACACTTTTCAGAAACGATTAAACACATTTTAAACCGATGCCTTCATGTCTTATTTTGCTTAATAATATTGCATACAGAGCCATTTCCACCATAGTGGTGAGTTTTATAACTTGGGGGGGGGCGGAAAAGAAATTTTGATCACCTTTCTTTAAAACCATTATCAATTTGGTAATATTTGGTCCAGTAGTTTTATTTACGATCATTTCAAAGTGGAATTTTAATTATAACCACCCTGCATTTTATTAAAACTTATCAAGTGATTATATTTCATATTTATCCTTTATATTTCAAAACATTAAGGATTCGTCCTTCCTTGTGCAGTAGACACAGGTCTTGTTAAAAGTCAGAAAACAAAATACTTTCCCAGTTGGAAAAAGAGACTAGCTGTTAATAAAAGTCACCCCCGAAAAAAAACTCAGACCCGAAACCAATCAAACTCGAGTAGAGATAAGCGTGAATAACCGCACGCCTCCGATGGTGCTGAAAATCCTTGAAAGCGACGAAACCCGGCGTCTACCCCACTGTTTACTTTCACTCGGCTGCACAGACGAGGGAATCATTGCCGTACTGACAGCTTAAACAAGAAAAGCATGAATATCGGAATAAGAATACGCTAGATTTTCCATCTCGGTTTAACCTTCCAGCAGGCGCGTGTATGTGAGAGATACACTAGAGAGGAATTTCGTTTTATACCTTTAGATCTAGTGTCACTGGGAACGCCTGTCCGTGGCTATTTGTCCCCCTTCCTTTGACTTACTTTCAGTTTTCGTCGTAAGTTTGTGGCGTAAATAGGTTTCTTCCGATCAGATATTTGTGTTTTAGAGATACGCGCGACAGTTCATGTAAGTTTTTGTCACATCTGATTTTGTATGATTTTACAAATAACTTTTTAGTAACTTACAAATAACGTTTTAGACTGGCGGCAGCTGGCAAATGCAATTAATGTTGAAGGAAAATGTTGAAAAAAAGCACCCACATTTCTAAAAAGTAAGCTAAAATTAAAGGTGCTAAAGAGAAAAGCCGAACTAGGTATTGAAGAAGTAGAGCATGCGACGACAGGGAAAAAACCCTGCCAAAAAGAAAAGCGGGCTAGAATCACGAGGTCAGTTGTGAGATTTTCCAGAAATTTATGTTAGGAGCTCACTAAACACATTTGCTCAAATTGCAACGCTGCAATGAAATAACAACGAAACTATTTTCTTCCTTTTCATATCTAACTTTCGATTACTTTTTCTTTTTTATACATAAATTCAGTATTTTTGCACTTCTATATTTTATATGCAAATTGTTCTGTCAAAATATCGACAATTTCATATATCATTTTTAAATCAATTCACATAACCTGTGGTCATTTTATATTGTTATTGCAATCTATGTTTATATTGTTTCTGCTTCTTTTTAAGTAAAAAATGTTTACAGTAATTGTAGTTATTAATCCTGTGCTATTTACAACATAATTTTCATGGTTACGCTTTTGAAAATTTACAATTTACTATAGCGTATGTGGAAAATACGCGCGACCTTTCATGTTGGTATGACGGCCGAGCCCGCTGGAAGGTTTAAGTGCAAATATGGACAAGAAGAGAATGAAATGAAAATAAATGGCAGGATTCTCACCTCATATTTTTTAAAGATATTCTCACAGTAAATTTGCATTGAGTCATCATGTAGTTGGAACTAACTGAAGCAATACGACTGAGTCCAAAATTAAAATGTGCAGGACTGCGCGATTAATTTCAAACTTCGTTTCCCTGTGTGCACGTGCACATAGAGACATAGACCCTAAGCATTATTCAAAATCCTTCAAAGTTCAAACAAAAGAATAAAGGTAATAATTTCTTTTCTGGGGAAGGGAGGATTCCAGCATCGTCTGTCCCAACCGGTAATCAAAGATCAATTTGTCCCAGGAGCGAAGAGGGTGGTGTAAGGGAAGGAGGAACCGCTATCGTCTCGCTCGGCAGAGACCCAAGCTCAATTCTTCCCAGAACTTTCATTATCTCACAACTATTTCTGTTGTCTTCCGATTTCATGATTATTTTTTCCACATTACTATTTCGCTTACTTTTTACTTTTTTGTTACCTTCACTTTTTCATATAAGAAATAAACAAAGAGAAAGTATTGCAATCATCCAAAATTACAAGAATTTTTTATTCATCTCCACGTGCCAGACCTCCGAGAATTCGAAAAACACTTTTAAAACTACCGCTATCTGTCTGTGGACACGATAGAGTAAAAATGTTTTCAACTAAGATGAAATCTAGTATAGAAATGTTTTCACCACTTTCGTAAAATTCTATCCAATTTTGAATAAAATCCATTTGCAGGGTGTATGCCTTTCCTTCTGTCAGATTAAAAGTGAACAGATAATTACAAAATATAAAGAACTAAATCGATAAAATTTGGTACATAGTAGTTATTAAGCATTTAAAGTGCAAATCTGCATCAAATTTCACATCGAATTTTTCGACGGATAAATTATCGGTGTGTACATTCACATGTACGTAAAAGCAATCCCCTAAGAAATTTACATAAATGTGGAATGTGATTTTGTTACTAAAATGGTAAATTTGTATCAAATTCTAGACAAAATCGGTACACAAAGAGGTGGAAAACTTGTACGCTCACTTTTCGTCATTCTACTACCGAGAACAAAACACCCATGAACGGCATATAGAAAAAAACAAACTTATGTTTTCTAAATCTGTGTTTAAATCTACAAAGAGAAAAATCTAAATCTATGTTTTCTAAATTTATGTTTAAATCTACAAAAGAAATTAATCTATGTTTAAATCTAAATTTAAATAAATTTGAAATGTGATTTCGTTACTAAAATGGTAATTTTGTATCAAATTCTGGACAAAATCGGTAGGCAAAGAGGCGGCAAACCTGTACACTCACTTTTCTTTATTCTACTACAGAGAACAGAACACCCATGAACAGCATATAGAAAAGAAAAATCTGAGTACAAGTGGTATTTATAACCTCTTCTGCCCAACATCCACAAATTTTATGCTGGGATGGAAAACACGTTTTTATTCGGGTTTGGGGATATACGATGAAATTTCTGGAACACCAGACCTACTTGCTTTAATGTATATTTACGCCACATATAACAGACAAAATCCAGAGAGCCAACTCTTCCTCTGAAAGACATTTCTTTCAACTGCAGCATCAAGTAAAAAGCATTTACAAGGTAGGGATCAAGGGAAAGGGGAAATTGATCGGGGTGTGGGGAAAACGGCAAAGAGGCTGAAGAAGGAGGGGTTGGATAAAATGCGTATGCTCAGCGTATTTCGCTTATAGTGGCATGGTATTATTCGTTTCATGTTACATAGGACAAGATAGAAAACTGAGCATGGATTTGGGATGTATTTGTTTCGATTGATTGGATCCAAAATTTAAAAACGATTTAAACGTTTAGTCGCAAGAGCACATTCCTAATTTTACACAGTTGATTATTTAAGTTATTACGTTTTTGAATTATCGAATTTTTTGAAATATGAATATATAAATCAACAAATAATTAACACAAACAGTAAATTGAATTTGGTGCATCTTATAACTTTAATCGAACGATTCTTATATCTATAAACAATTTATGTCCTGCATCTCGTAGAAAGCTCTAGCAATTTGAATCAAATTTTATATTTAGAAAAATTTTTACCTTTTAAATATACAGATATAGGTATTTTTCCTGAATAATGCGATTTTACACAAACAAAAAACATTTTTTTATAAATAACTATTAGAATTAATAGATTCAACTTCTGCTTCGAAGTGTAGGCACAGCAGAATAGTAGTCAGAACAACATGAATGAATCGTGTGTTTCGCGCCATGATTTATCGGTTCGAGTCGCGCTTTTTGATTTATTATTATATCATACAGGTGTCTTTCTAAAAAAAAAAGGGGGGGGAGGGAATTTATACACACACACACACATGTACACACGTACATACACATATACATATGAACATTTTTTTTATATATAACTAGAGCTTTTTTCTATCTGCTCTCATGCTGATAATATCAGGCAGTACCATCTTGGAACCGATTTCCCCAAGATAAAACTGAGTGTGAGTTCAAAAATATTAGTAACTAGCCGCCTTTGGCGACCAGCTGGTTCGCCATGAGTAATGCGTTCTAAAATGTTCAATTAAATCACATATTCATTAGCCTTGAAGTAATTCCGGGCATTTATTGGCCTGAAATTAATATTTTCTTTAAGATGATGGACCGAAAGTTCTAAAAGAACCCGTTTTCTTGATAATACTCTAATTTTATAAATCAGTCAGTTTTAACTATCGGTTATACTTCCAAAATATTAAAAATGTATTTTTCGGTGATGTTGCCAAAATATTAAATATGTTTTTTGAAAGAAAGCGAAAAAGCGAAAAACAAATTATTAAATTAATGATACAGATATTGCAAACGATTATAGAAATATGCCATTAGGTCGGGAGTTCAATGCATATCCTGTCTAAATTCAATCAGGTTTACCGTAAATAAAGAAGATTTATTAAATTAATCATTTAGATATTGCAAACGATTGTAGAATCATTTGCCTTGCATTTATTTTTTTAGAAAGTATCACTTTTTATATTTATGTTATTTTATCCAGTCCCGTGCTGAAAGTATCATTTCTTTAGACTTGAATTACGATGATAGTTTTTTTTATTATTATTTGAACTTCCGTCATTGTTTTCTTTTCTTTTATCCGGTCACGTGATCAAAAAAACATAGTTAAAATATTTCTTTAAAAATTCGTTAAAAATAGAGGCTTAAGTTATACATTAAAACACTGATGCCATTAGAAAGCTAATTTTTTAATCTTTAAATTGATGTAAAAATCATGTTTGTGCAATAATATTTTTGGAAGTTATAGCGGAAAAACGTCGAAATTTCGCTTAAATTTTAATTAATTCAAATTCTAATTAAAAATTCGAAAAAAGGGCTCCGAGGTGCACATTCCCGACCTCCAAGGTATACATATACCAAATTTGGTAGCTGTAGGTCCAACGGTCTGGCCTGTAGAGCGCCAACACACACACACACACGCACACACACACGCACACGCACACACACGCACACACACACACACACATTGAGCTTTATTATAAGTATAGATGATAGATAAACTAAAATGAATACTGCAACATTGCAGATTGTTTCAAACAACATTTTAACAAAGTGCATTCTTGATTTTTTTTTATTTAAATGACCAGTACATATATAAGTAAAACTGAAAAATATTCATATGTAATCAGTATGTGGTTTATCAATGGTACGTTTTTTTTATCAACAACAACAACAACAAATCTACCGAGTGATGATATATATTTCTAGATATAAAAATAAACGAATCTGAACATAAAGCCCTGCACATTTTTTTTTTCATTACACTTTCTATTTATCATGAACAAATCGTCAAATATCAGGGAGATATCCACAATTTCGTCAAAGTTTTTAAATATTGTTTAGTCTGTCTAACTCATTCAGTATTGCGTCTCGCACATAAACTAGCAGAAAAGATATAGATTCAAAAATGTGTTTTGAAAACTTACGACAGCTCGGACATGTGAAGATTCTTCAAAAACTGTGAGTTGAATTTTTCGATGACTGCAACCCATTCTTTGCATGCTTCATATTGCGAAAGAAAAAAAAAAGAAAAAGATTGTAGCAACAAATAGAAGAATTATCTTTTTGAGTTATCGTATTTATGAACATAATTTCAAATATTTTTTTTTCACGGAAAGTATGCGTTTTCTAAAATATGTAAATCCGGAGGACGAATTTTGTTCGGAGTGTACTTTGTATTAGAATATCAAAAATAGAAAAAATGCATTTCATTGAAGTTGGCAACAACAAATTAAAATTAACTCCTTCTCGTGAAATGACGAGTATAGCTCGTCATTGATTTTTCTTGCCATATAGCACAATGACGAGCTATACTCGTCACTGTGCTATATGGCATGACGAGCTATACTCGTCATGCGACATAATTTACTGTTGAATATAATAATAAATTTGATTTAAAATTTCTAGTGTATTGAATTCGGAGGCACTTTATTACTTAAGTTGATATCATAGATCATTATCATATCGTTCCATTGTCTTGGTACAAGTCACGGCCAATCTATTAGTAGTCATTCAAATAAATTCGCTCATTTATTTTAATAAACATTTAGCCTGAACATCTAACATACTAAATGCTAAACGTGCAGTGAAATAAACATCTTAATGAATAAGAATAATGTAAATCAAGAAGATCAAAGTGATTCAGAAAAATCAAAAAATAAGTATTATTTAATTGATACTGATATTGAAACTAGTGATAGTGAAATATCACCAAGAGGTCGAAAACGCGCATAGAGACTAATAAATGAATTTTGTGAATACTCTGGAGTCGTAGACACATTTTGTGCCTGCTATAAAATGACTGGAATGCCAGGCGTAAACTCAAAAACTAGGGGCTAATCCGAAATCTGATAAGTGATACTGATAATGAAACTAATGATAGTGAAATATTATCAAGAAGACGAAAACTCGCCATAGTGACTAATAAGTGAATTTTATGAATACTCTGGTGTCGTAAGCACATTATGTGTATGTAATAAAATAAAAATTACGGAAGTGCCTGGCATAAACGTGAAAACTAGGGGGCTATTCCAAAATCACTAGAGATTTTTGAAGAAATCTTGAATACGAAATTACAATTACATCCATACCAATAATATAATTTTAATTAATAATTATAAATTAGTTAGAAAAGTTTATAAAATAAACTAAGGTTTCTTAAATCTTACTGGAAGGGGTTAAAAGAAACCACTCACTTTTTCAATCATCGGGATCTAATCAATTTTCTAAAGACAGGATGGAACTGGATAAGCAAGTCGTGACCACGGTGTATCTTACGGAGCAATGATTTTTTAAGCACTACGAACATCAAAAACTGGCAAGACAAATCCAAAGACTTCCAAGAACTTCATCTGCATTCATCCCTTTCGACAGTTCATTTCAGAGTCCGGATCCACATGTATCTTGATATTTTACGAATAAGCAAATGAAAATGTGTCTCGTGCACGTTCCGTGTTCCAAAAAAAAGGCATCGTGGCATCTTCCAGAAGTTTTCTGATATACCAGCTGCAATCTAACTTCCTATTTAATCATTCTAATTTGCCAGTCACTGTTTAGAATTATATACATCAGCTGTTATTCAAAAAAAAAGTTCCATATAAAGTAATGACACGATTAAAGCTTTAACGTATCACTGTTGCTTATAAAGAATAAGAAACAGTAAATAATTTCACGAAATGCAAAAACAAAACATAATTTAACAAGTTTAAATTCAAACAAGAAAATTTGTGAAATTTATCATTCTATTTATTTATTATTATTTATTTATTTATTTCAATCCGGTCGTAACCGCCAACACATCGCTCGTGACGGAACAGTTAGTGAGTAAATAACAAACAATAACATTCTATTTTTCGATCAGCACGGAAATAGGCAGGTGATGCAGATGAGCAAACGGAGACATGTGAATGTAACAAACATGGGTGGTGAGGAATGCGAGTGATAATTTCTAGAAGCATTTTTTAGAAATAGCTACCACCTTACGTGGTGGAATTGATCAAAAAAAAAAAAAAAAAAAAAAACTTGAAGCTCTAGTCAGAGAGATTGTAGCACTGTGATAATAATATTTTAGGCTCAATTTATCTTGCTTCATTGCATCAGCCATTGCAACATTCTGTGAGTAACGCCTCATATACAGTTTACAGAAAGAATACCAGCTTAAAAATTCATTTAAAAAAACAGATTCAATTGTTGAATGCTGGATTATTCAAATGAAACAAATGATTTCGAAATTAGCAGTTTTTTTAAAGCAATATATTAAAAAATTATTTTCTTATATATCTTATATTATTTATGATCAGGTGTCGCGTTAGTCGTCTCAGAGCTTGGCGACCAAATATAAATTACTGGAAAAATTTAATTACTTAATTAGTAATTGAAAAAAAACTGCATTAACATCAAGTGTCATCCGCTACAAGTAAAAAAAAAATGTATTTGAACTTGTGTGGATGAATAAAAAGCATTTTATTAAAGATAGTATTTAGTAGCATTTTATTAATGATTCTATATATATATATATATATATATATAAAATAGCAGGAATAGAAAAGAAAAAACGATATTAAAGAACGGTTTGTTCGAAACAACCGTTCTTTTCTTTATCTTTTATGAATTATAATAAGAGTCAAAATTGTCGTTGATCATCAAAAAATTCGATTCTGACAATTTGATTTTTTTATTACATTTATTAGAAAGCATACGAGAAAGTTCAAGGTAACCACCCTCGGCGGTTTACTTTCTCATAAACGAAATAATACGAAAATTCATCTACACGTTATATGAGTTCAAGAGTTATATTTTTAATCTTCCTCGTGTTATATTTTTGAATTATCCTCGAAAACGTCCGAACAAGGTTTAGTGAAATTGTAATTATGTCTCGTTTGAATGCAACACCGGGAATGAAGTTAGGATTTTCAACCTGGTCAATGACGAGTTAAACGCCACATTTGGCACCTTTATCATCTCCAAATTTCCGCACCACAGTAACGAAAAGACGCTTGGCCCACAATGCCAAATTGATCCTGGTTAAATGACGAGGACACTAGAACTAGTACCCCAACCCTACACTAATTTTCACTACTGAATCTACACTACTGAAAAGGCATTTGGACTCAACATAAAAATTAATGGGAATCCACATATACAACGATTCTTTGGTGAAATTTATTTCGTAACAATAGTACAATGGCTCCGAACATAACACTTTATTATTAAGTCTTCGCAATCACACACGCAGGCAGACAAAAGAAGATAGGATCTCTATTCGAAGATTACTCCAAAATTTTTCACACAAATCAATAATTTTGATGTAAAAATTATATACCAATATGCAACTAATAGCTTTTTGTGGTCCTTAATGATCGGTTTTACAGATGTATTAATGTACAGATTAATAACAGTTAACTCATTGATGGTTTTAACGTAAAATCAGTTATGTATTCAAAAATTACAATCCTTTAGCTCAAACCATGCGATCAGACACAGAACATATTTCCGATTGATAAATTCCCATCAAAAATTTCATACAAATCGACAGTTTAAGTATTTACAAACGAAGTTTTCATTAATAAAAAAAAAATTCAGTTTTTAAATCCTGTTACAAATTTTATTCATGCCATGTTAGTGAGTCTCGAAATTTGTAATAGATTTTTCACTTACTTTTATACATGCAGAAGCTCAAAAATTTAGGATAATTTTCAGTTTCTTATAATAACTGAATATATTATACAATTTTAGAATTCGTAATTATCAATTAATGTATTAATTTAACAAAAAATCATCAAATTCAATTTTTAAAAATCAATTCTCATTCTGATTCAGAAAGAGTTGTTTGCGGATTCTCTCTTCTCTCAAAATAATCCAGATACTTCAGAATAGAATTCAAATAATCAGAATTCCACTGCAAGTATTTTACAAAAAAGAAGTGTTTTCATTTTTACCATTACATTACTAAAACTGTATTCAAAATAAAACGGACTTAAAATATTCTAAGCTTCAAACCATGAAAAATTGCATTGTAATAAACTTCGAAGAATACAATCGAATTCTCTTCACAGGAAGCATCGTTGGGATTCCCATTTCTCATCTGGATTTCACCCCTGTTTCAATTTTTTTTCAGCGGCACGCAAACTGACAACTTGAAGAAATGCCTGTCAGAAGACTAAGAGAAATGAACAGCTTTGGATAGAAAGGATCGGTTGCCGCGAAATTGTGAGTTCCAGTTCACTTCAAATGCTCTTTCTTATGTTCCAAAATAAAGAAATTTAAAGAAAATAGTCTCTAAAAACAAGCTTTAATACAATCTGTACGAACATTAAAATTTAATTTTATATCTATCATTTAATTTTAAATTTATATTATTTGAGCTATAACAGAAATTCAATAATCAATTTTTTTCAAATTCACTATCAGAGAGTACCATGGGAGTAATGACAAAATTTAATCATATTGTCATGAAGATTTAAACAAACACGCCGTCAGCTTTAAACTAACAAACAAGTTTATTGAAGGAAAGTAGCGACTTGCAACTTTAAATGCTAGAGAGGTTGCCCACGATTAATGGGTATCAGCTCTTATATCCAAACAGAATATTCCAGAAACTACTAATTTACATAACAATGAAAGGTCTAGAATGTTAGAGAACATAAGGAAACAAACTAAAAATCCGTACTTTGGATATAACACCCATGGCGAGCGTCGAACCTGCAAACTCTGGGTTTGAATCACGTACTTTAACCATTCGGCCATTGAGCTCATGGTAAACTTTCTTGCAGCAATATTAATAGATTAGCTTATAATTAAGATTTTAAAATGTTTAAAAAATCCAACCCGTCAATGTTGGGTTATCTAATAGGGAACTGCTTAAAACCTTAAAAATTTTTGGAGAGTCTCAGGCTCATAATTTATGAAGACTCCATTTTGCGTAATTTTTAGAGCAAATTGTTCCCATTTTATTTTAAAGGGAAGAACTACCCGAATTGTACATGTTCATGTACTTATGTACACAAACATGTAATTAAAATATCTGAGCTGTTAAATGTAACAGCATTATCCTAAGTCTTTTTAATGCATTTTTTTCCGAGATTTAAGATCAATACGGCTTACTGTTTCATTGACAGATTCACGGATGAACTCTGGCAAACTTTTTATGAAACTTTTTTCAATTCCATTTTTAAAAAAATTTACAATGTGCTTTTCAACATTTTGTGTCAAATTATATTCTATTTATTTTTTTTTAATTGAAAACTTACTCCAATAGATGTGAAGAAAGGGCTGACTCACCTATTGAGAATGAGATGTCATCTATAAAATATGTAATGGTGGTGTTGAGTTGAATCCATTCTGATCTCGGAACAAAACTCTTATTGGACATGTAGAATTTTACCATAATGGAGAATATTTTGTATGTACGTTAATGTCAGATTTATTGCAGAAGCGACACCATCATTCAGATTACCTAGGATCCTTTGGTCTGTGTAGCTCATTTTGAGGCAACAAATTGATTCTTTGAAGATTCCGCCAACCCTTTTACAAGAGAAAAAAAACAACGACCTTTTCTTTTATAGTAATTAATTAAATCAAATATTGAAATAATATTACAAATGTGTTTATCCATAAGTGTTTTTTTTTGTCTAATCATCTATTAAGAATTACAAAGCAGAAATATAAACGACCAATAAGTACAATAAAAGAAATTGCTGATTATTTTTATTTATTTATTTATTTATTGCAAATTAATAAAAAATCAATTGATAGTTGAGTTTTAACAATTTGTTATTATTACCTTCCATTTTTTTAAATATCAGTCAAGGCATAGCACATTAACTGATGTAAAATTAATTCCCTTTTAGTTCCTCCTATATGCAGTATAGATAAAGTAAAGTATTCGTCAAAAAATTCGAACTTTTGTTTCAAGATTTTGATGAACTCTTAAGTATTAGATCTCCACGATTTCAAAAAACACATTTTTGGAAAATATACATCTGCTTGAGATAAAAATAATTCAAAAACACTTTGAACTAAATGGTTAAAATTTGGTACGCTGTCTATTCCAAATTTGCAGATTTCTATCAAATTTTGTGTAAAATCTGTTCAAAGATAAGCCTGTCCAGCTCTTCAAATATAAATGAATAAGATAATTATAAAACTAGATAAATAAATTTCGATACATAGATTTAACATATATAATATACCGGTCAAATTTTCAGACAAATCCAAATATGAGTTGATTATCTGTTGGTCAGAACTTCCTAAAAAATGTAGTGGCACTTAAATATGTCAAATTTGCTACGGGATTTTGTGACTACAAAAGCAATTTTGGTCAAATTTTAATTTCAAAATGCCGAGAAAAACGTATCTAAAATGTAAATAAATTCCCTTTTTGGATACCATTAACGCCCGCCAGAGCACGCAAATAATTCTCCTAGGATGACACGATTGATTCAATAATTCAAGTCAAATTAAATACTCAGTAACTATTTTACGCCAATGCAATATAAGGCTTTCTCTGGAATGACAAATGTAAAATGCATGAAAGAAAGTTTTGGGAAGACCACTCCTGCGGTCTTAGACAGTAAATAAAATTTTCAACTGAGTCCAAGCTCAGCCATATATGGTGAAGAAATGGCATTTAAAATTTTCTGTACTTTTCCCGCAATCCAGGATAGCGAGCTGGTACTGATTTTTGAAGCCGAAATGCCCGATTTCCATTTCTGAACTTTTACTTTCAGGTCTTCATTTTCGCATAGAATTCTATGAATTTCTCTTTTCAATTGGATGAATCTGCCGTATCGGCATTTGTAAATCCTCTTAAAGCCCTCTACTCTGAATACTCTCGCAATCGCAGCTGATATGAAAATCTACAAGTTCATGCATGCTAATTTATTAATTTCCTTAATAGGTAGAAATACGCCACCCACGCGCTTGACTGTGTTAAAGACGACCCCAACTCTTTCCCTTAATTTAGATCTGGGCCTGCCATCGCACCCTAGAAAGGTTCCAGGGTCTTTTAGAAACCTATAACCTGGAGTATTCGCACCCTTCAAGATCAGCCGCTTCTATTCATTGTTTTGCTTCACGGACAATAAATACCAGCAGCGTCGTAGATTAAAATATTCTACCAAAGAATGTTTAAATTAAAGAATAATCAGAGAACTTTCGGTTCCATGCCTGCTGAGTTGTTATAACGAAGGCTGGATTATATTCTGTGAAGGCACTTAGGCATGGCATATTTT
Organism: Argiope trifasciata; assembly: GCA_026543055.1. NCBI lineage: Eukaryota > Metazoa > Arthropoda > Arachnida > Araneae > Araneidae > Argiope > Argiope trifasciata. The sequence continues at coordinate 2,173,426 of JAPMOQ010023706.1, forward strand.
TACCAACCTCTCATTCCCCTTGCCTTTCCCAATTACCAAAAGCAGACATTTTTTTTAAAACATTTTAATTAAATTAATTTTTTTTTTACATTAGCAGTTTTTAAGTGAAACATAACTGGATTAAAAAAAGCATTTGACTTATGTTTGCCCTGATAAGATTTGGTTTCAGTATTCGTCGTGTAAAATTATTACAGTTTAAAAGTAATTTTTCAAAGTGTTGAATAATATTGAAAATTCTTTCAATACACGTAAGATGCTTAAATTCAAGATTTGCAAAGATTGGCAATTTCTAAATTATCAAAAAACTTCAAGCATTTTTTTTAAGTCTTGAAATTTAAATTACAGTACACTCCCGAGTATCCGGTTCGTAACTTCCGGCTTCCACACTATCCGGTCTAGTTTTCTTTTATCGTAATTAAATTAGGAAAGCAAAGCGTTTTTCAAGTCATCTATTAAAGACTCTTTCAAAATTTGATGACTAAGTTTTGATTCTTATCTTAGGGTTACCTTTTCCTATCTGTGTAATGATTTATCAGTGGAAAATAAAATCAGTGTGAAGCAGTTTTCATCAGAACAAGGCCTATGATTTATGTACATATTTTGTTTAGGTTTTCTTCATTTAAGTCGCACATTACAAAATTTATATTAAAATGCGAACAGTTTATATCCTTTGATCAATTTTTTTCTTTGATAAATTCTTAAAATGTGCAGTAGTATATAAACATATAATGGAAGTAGTAGTATAATAGAAGTAGTATATAAACATACATACTACTTCCATTTTAGCTCGAAAAATTACCGCAATACCTTCTATGTTTCTAAATAGAGAGGGTTTAGTACTCAATAAGAGGTGAGAATATACGTATTATAACAGAGAGTTTTGGATAAAAACTTTGTCTTCAGGTATTGGTGGGGAAAGAAAGAAATTCACAGAGCTCCGGCTTATCCGGCTTTTTTGTTATCCGGCCAGTTATTCTGCCACATTAGGCAGGAAACGCAGGAGGATACCGTATACTAAATTTTTCTTTGAACTAATTTAAGTACAAGGCCCTAACTAATAAAATAAAACACAAAAGTAAAATGCTACAAAAAGAGGGTGAGGTACTTCTTAGCTGCTGCTTATTTGATAATCTACCCCGATAATAATCGCTGCATCATTTTACAGAAACATAAAAACAGGTATAATAAATTTATCAGTATATGAATATCACATCTCAATCGATAAAATATATCTTGTTTTCGCTCGAAATCAGAATCTTATCAGTCTACAACAAAAAGAATTCAGATATTTATCAGAGAAATAATCAGTGAGAATCTTCGGAGTACTTGATCATACAATTGTGACATCCTTATCATTTTGCAATAAATAATACTTGAAACATCGGTATGTTTACTTCTTCACCTTTTCCTTTAAATTTAGAAGACAATATGAGAAAATTTTATATTAAATATTTTTAGGCTGGATATAATTTGTAATTTGTATCAAGTGATATGCATGACGCATTTTAGTACATACTTGCTTCTTGGGTTCTTAGGTTTTCAGTAAGAAAGTAATTTTCAAAATCTGAATTAGGTTTTTAACTAAGCAAATCTTTTAATCAAAACATTACAGTTTTCTCTCAATTGGGATATAATATTCGACTAAAGCCAATTTTATACCTCATTAAATAAGCTTTATAATACCAATTTCATATAATATAAGTATTATAATATGTTGCACCGATTTTTATGTTTTATTTTAATTACGTACAATACACAAATGCATTTTTTCGGAGTAAACTGCATTAATACATACCTACATTGTGACAGTATTAAAAACATCTTTTGTAAGTTCGTGATCATGGCTATAATTATGAGGGAATGTTAAAGTAGATTCAGTAGTCAAACTTAAACAATCATAATATGATTTTTAAAAAAATCGAATTTCTATTCGAAGGAATATAAATTCGAATTTATTTCATCTTTTTAAAATGAACCCGAAAATATTGGAACCTAAATCATTTTCTAATTCAGGAGTCCTAAAACTTTCAAAAGTAAAGACTCATTTTCTGAGCCCAAACTCGAGCGATATCTTCATCCACAAGGCATTGATTTTTCTTTTCAGAAATTAACAGCACACGGTCGTTTTATAAATTATTTTACAGACCAAAAAGAAAATGCGAAGGATAAGACATTTATTATTAAATATAAAGATTTTCCGCTAATTGTGAAAAGACACATATTTGTTCAATATCTTGCTAAGATTCACAACTTAAACAATACTTGCTCCAGGAAAACAAAGACAGTATGTATATACATATATAACAGTTTTACTGGATCTATACAGCGTACTGTGCCTTCCTATCTCACTGATGATATAAATATGGAACCTGTTTTATTTATTTATTATTTAATTTCTTTCATGCCTAGCTATTATTGTAATTTAACACTACATAACAGCTCACCAATAACTGAAGTATCTGTTCTCGTAATACGTACTCGTATATATACTGCGTTCTCGTTTACTTTGTCAACGGATTCTGAAACGACCACGTTTCGACAACTCCATCCCATTAAAGGATGAAACGCGGAACGATGAGTGCATTTCAGGTGTTCCCTTTGACCTTGGATTTCCCCTAATAGATACTATTAAAAGTAAACATCTCCTCCTTTCATCTTTCCTTCCACACCTATTTTGACAAATTAAACTCTTCCTTACGCGTGCGCACAAGCGTGGAGGATTTTACAATCCGTTGCTGAACAATACCAACAAAATCTTACCATTTCTCTTTTCACCCAACCGTCTATCACGGTTAAAACAATGTCACCAACGCCTCGCGAATACTCATCCGAAGAGGCAAAATCCCAATTTAGAATTATCCGTATCAGAGTATCTACCAGTCTCGTAGAAAATGCGAGAATCGTTTCCTAGAACATATCATATTTCATTTCACCAGGAAATGAATCGTCGATTACCAGGCTGTATCAGGTACAATCGAGTATCAGAATCAATTTTTACTTGATATAACATGACAGGATATCAATCCATTTCGAATAGAAAAAAAAATCAATTTCATTACTGATGATTTTAAAAAATATAGATTTGATTTTTTACTGATAACCAAAAACTTTTCTTATAAAAGAGGTATTTGATAAAACCTCTGTCACAGTTTGTGGCAGCGATTTGGATTATTCAGCTGATTATATAATACCCCTTGTTCCATTTTTAAAATTTGTTACTATAAAGTCCCGATATCAGTTTTTAATTGTAGCAAATGATGTCAATCATCGACGAATCAAAATGTAACTATCCCAATCGGTTAAATGATAATTAAGTTTCGGAAAGCGTGCTTCAGCATGTGGGTGTTGACAACAGCGAAGACTTTTAGATTTAAGGCTACAAAATTCAGCACAAATATTTTAGAAAATAGGAATATATATATATATATAAATGTATATATGAAATTTTAAGTAATCAAAAGAAAAGCGAAATTGTTATAGTTTTCCACTAACACTTCCAAAATTACAAAACAGGCCTTTCTTTAAAAAAAAAAAATGCCAATTTAGTTCCAGAAAAATTTGCATCAATTTTTAAGGTCATTTTAAACACATTTTGCAACAATATATTCCACTGCCGTAAAGAAACTCAAATCGTTTTCATTGTTGCCACAAATATTTCATCCTGGATTTATCGTCTCTTGCATTTTATGTCTGTCAGGCCAAACGTCCTCCCGCTGGTGTGTTGTAGGAGTTCGGTGAGAGGAGCGTTGCCAGCTAAGGTGTCGTCCTCATCATCTGACCGTGGATCAAAATTAAGAGGTCCATCCCAAAATAGCCCTAGCCCTTTACAACGGGACTTTAATATAACTAAACTAAACCCGGATTTTTCTTCAATGATTGATGACAGAGGTATGAAGTTAGGACTTATTTTTTCATTACGAGATAATTTCATTTTAAAATATACTTTCAATATAGTTTTTGAAGTCTGTTGCACTTATACTTAAAGGATAACTTCACAAATAAGTAAAGATGGGATTTTTTTAATTGGTTCCGTTTTTAAATTGAAAATTACTTTCTTATCGTAAGACATCGCTTTTTTTCATCAACTATTTCATTGAATAATCCTTTGAGGCATTGCATAATTTATGAAAATATTGATAATGCACATAAAATGCCAATGCTAAATTCTTCTTCTTCCTGTTCTTAAATTTTAAATAAAAAAAATTAATTTCAAAAAAAGGTTTTGTATTAGTTAAAATTTGAACAATTTTCTCTCTCTCTTTTTTTCGAATAGAGTGCAAATTCTTCGCGAGATGTTAGAAAATTCGTGAAATGCACAACTTAATGAAGTTTAGATTTTTGTTGTTTTTTTTTAATGAAGCTTACGTTTTTGAGACTTCCTATTGTATATCTATGAAATTTAAAAATATTTTACTCAGAATGCCATCAGTATTAAGCTACATAAAACAGTTAATAAAAAATTTATCTCATTAAATCTAAAGATCTTACTGGTCGTCAAAAGCGGTAGGCATTAAAATAAAAACATCACACAAAACGGAATCATTTCGATGTCAATGACTTCATAAAACCCAACAAACTCGTCTGTCTGCTATTCTTGAAGTAAAATTTCTTCGCAACAAAACTACTTTTTTTTATTTTGCTTATTCATTGTCTTGAAGCTGGAATGCTTCCATCATTACTGCGTCTATTGTCTGCAAAATTTTTAAGCTCTTTTCAATGAAGTTTGTCATTTGCTTTTCTGATGGATTTTTGCTCAGAGGCATCGACTTCTACAATTCGAGATTTTTTCAAGCATATCTGAGGAAGTATCGACTTTCAGTTGTTTGCGATACAAAGTGAGGACTATTATCGAAATTGCTGACATCATTACTATCAATTTTCAGATTTTTCTAGCATCAATAGTAATTTCTATTACGTGAATCAATTGATCAGTTAAAGTCCATGTTTATTTCAAGAAAAAGAACAGACAGATTTTCTTATTATTAGTTTTGATTCCTGAATTTCCAATTTGCATAAGATTCAAAATCGAATCTGAAATGGAAAAATCAAGAGCTGCATAGATTAGATTTAGGGTTTAAATAGGGTTATTACTGCAGCGAAACAGTGATTCATTTCTGTTCCATTAGATTTGTATCATTCACACCACGTTTTTATTTTCTCGCATACAATTTAGCTTCGTTATATTAACACCACGTTTTAAAGCAACACTAGGACTATTTCGGGACGTACCTCATAATATTGAACCGAGAACAGATGACGAGGACGAAACCTGAAATGATATCCTCGTCTGACAAACTTCCACGCCATACAGCGGCAGGACGTTTGGCCCCGATGGATTTAACGTGCAACAATTTCATTTACACAACTGTTATTCGGCGGAAACGGGTCTTGAACCTGAAGCTTTCCGGTTTCAAAGCCGAGACCTGACCACCAGGCCACCATGACCTCTCACTCGCATGCTAAATATAGAGAAAGTATTGTCATCCCCCCTCCTCCCCTAAAAAAAAACCACTCGAATTTGAGTTTAGTTATATTAACGTCCCGTTTTAAAGCAACACGAGGGCTATTTTAGGACGGACGTCGTCATTTTGAATCAAGATCAGATAACGAGGACGACACCTGAAGTGGCACCCCCCTCTCCACACCAGCGGGAGAAGGTTTGGCCTGACTGATTTAACGTGCAAGAGACTCCTTCACACGACGGTTCTTCGGTGGAATCGAGACTCGAACCTGAAACCCTCCGGTTCCGAAGCCAAGACCTTACCACCAGGCCACCGCGACACCACTCGAATTTGAGATTTCGAAGAATCTCCAGTTTCAGATTTCTAAGAAATCACAATATGTCTGTCTATCTGTCTGTGTCTGTAAACAAGATTACTCAAAAACACTTGTGGTAGATTATTAAATTTGGTGTATGGCCTTTGAATCTGTAAATTTCTATCGAATTTCGAATGAAACATCTGTTTAAAGGAATTCTACTCGGCTGTTAAAACAAAAACAGAAAGAAAAAATTTGATACAGTTTTTCTAGCAAATTTGGAATCCGATAAGTCCGTCGGTCCGTACTTTCATAAGAATGTAAACGTGATTACTCAGAAAAAAACAATGGCTTAAAAAATATATGAAATTCAGTAAACGATTCTTTTTTTTTGGAGGGGGGGGCTATAATTGTAGTTCTGCGTCAAAATTTGTTTTCAACCGCTTGGAAAAAAACTGCTTCTAAACACAAATTCGATTTTAGAATATTATTAACAACATGCCAAGAATTAATCGACAAAAAATTATTAATTACAACATGCCAAGAATTAATCGACAAAAAAAGTTATTATTGACAACATGCCAAGAATTAATTGACAAAAAATTTATTATTAACAACATGCGAAGAATTAATCGACAAAAAAATTACTATTAACAACATGCCAAGAATTAATCGACAAAAAAAATTATTATTAACATCATACCAAGAATTAATCGACAAAAAAAGTTATTATAAACAACATGCCAAGAATTAATCAACAAAAAAATTGAGGAGAAAAAGTAAAGAAAAAGAAATTGACAAGAACCAAACAATTAAGAAAAAATTAAGTAAAAATGCTAAATTTACGCCAAACAATATTTCGTAATTATCCACAATGCCATGCAAGGTATTAGTGGTTTTACACAAGACAAGGAGACACCTTTATTAGAGAATAAGCGAAAAAGTTCTGGAGAGACCATTTCCGCTGGTTGTATATATTTTTTATTTAACCTGACTTGCTTGTCTGTTTATTTGTGAAGATGCAATTTTGTAATTCGTTTTTCTCTGAACCCTTCTGAATTTTTTACTGGATATTATGGTCGCTTTAAAATTTTATATTGGAAAATGACTTTTATTGTTGGTGAGGGTTGTTGAGTTCCAATGTGATACAATAAAAAGGTTGGCAAAACAGAAAAAAGAAGTCGTCTACTCTTAAAATTTTTTAACAAACATGGCTATTTTTCGATACGATCGCTGTGACGATTCGGGCTCTTGCCATATCAGTTGGCCAAGTTATCGATCTCTTCTATGAAGATCGTTGACGCCCGTGATGCGAGATGCTCCTCATTAGTCTCTAATTAATGAGTTAATGCTCCTTTGAAACTCCTCATTAGTCTAGAATTTAGTTGAGTTTTGTTTTAAGGAAAGAATATATCTGAACATTCATCCTCCAAATTTATAATTTTAGCATGCTCGTCATCTTAGTATAAATTATATAAAATAATATATGTTCAAATGTGTGTGTGTGTGCGTGCGTGTGTGCGTGTGTGCGTGCGTGTGTGCGTGCGTGCGTGCGTGTGTGTGTGCGTGCGTGCGTGCGTGCGTGTGTGTGTGTGTGTGTGTGTGTGTGTGTGTGTGTGTGTGTGTGTGTACGTTCAAAATTATATATAATAATATATTGTCAAATATTCTTCGTTTCTTTTGCATCATTGAGCAAGATATTCTGTTGTGGCGAACTTGTATCTTTGCGACCCCTTTTTTGAGAACACGGCTTAGAACCGAGAGATTTTCGTCTCTTCCCTGCATTGAGGCTAGGAGACCTAAACTTCTAGTTAAGTTTAGTTATTTTAATGCCCCGCTGTAAAGCAACATTTGGGCTGTATTAGGACGGGCTTCATGCTTTTGAACCACGCTCAGATGACGAGGACGACATTTGAGCTGGCACCAATCTCCCACCTCACCGAGTCACACTACACCAGCAGGAGGATGTTTGGCCTGACAGATTTAACGTTCAAGAGACCTCCTTAAACGACGATTCTTCGGTGGAATCGAGTTTCGAACCTGAAACCCTCCGGTTCCGAAGCCGAGACCACTTTACCACCAGGCCACCGCGGCTCGACCCAAACTTCCAAACTAACGAACAGTTTCAAAGAAATGCTATTGCCTATTCCAAATCACAAGTGGAAATGTTCTTCAGGAATCCTGTTCATCGATACGACAAATTCCCCATTCTTCACAACGATTGTATAGAAAACTAACCGTAACCAGATCACCGCAACTTTAAAAACACGGTGGTGGTACTGACCTACCGTTACGTAAAAAACCCTAGTAACCCTAAAAGGGGTGAGTCGGCTTGGAAAGAGATGTTCTATTAAATTTCGGGGTTAAAGGAAAAGACTATATTTCATTTTACGTCAAAAGAACAGGTTAGGGATCGGATATTTGCAGGAACACAAGAGAAATGAATTTCTTGCCTCATGAAGAGCGTTTAGTTAGCCAAATGTTGTGGTCCATAAAAAAGTCCTTAGTAATTCATCTTCTGAAAAAAGAATCAGAAATATAATTAGATAACTAACTAATCATGGAGAACTATTACAGTTAGATTAACCTTATTCAATTTGTTAG
>JAPMOQ010023706.1:2183023-2213899 GCA_026543055.1 Argiope trifasciata
AAATTATTAAAACAATTAAACCCCATTTCCTGGTCAACAAAAATTAACTGTTTTACTTTTTATATATACTTTTGTTTCATTTGGTGATGTTTTTTAATGTTTTTGTCTTTTTCTGTTTAAATTGGTATGTCTCTTTTGCCGTAATTTTAGGGGGATTTTCGGGTCACGAGGTGTCAATACTTTTGACCATTGTCCACCGATGCTTCACAGAAAAAATCCCTTATTTTGAATCCATGCGTGAAAGTGACCCTTGAATTTTAATGAAACACGTATTATTTAAAAGGGAATAACTGATAATACTTTCAACTTTCAATATAAATTTCTGTAATATAAATTTTCGGTATTTGAAAAATTCGACTTTGTTGCTATAAAAACGGGGGGAGGCTCAAAAAAATGAGTACAAATATTTTTCCATAAATCAGAACTTGTGAGCCGAAAAATAATATCTTCTATTGTCCTTTGTTTCCATATTGATTTATTTAGATTTTTTTGGCATACATGTTATTTCTGGTCATTCACTTGATAAAAGTAGAGTATTATTTAAAACTCTGTATGAGATCAAGTATGCTTAAGCCGTGTTGAAACGTCCTGTCGCCTTACAGACGAGGCACGCTTTCCCCTGTTTTCCCTCTCCTGTGGTTTTCTGGTGTCCTTTGACACCTGTCCAGTTTTATCGACAAATTGTCGGTACACTGGACAAACATCAAAGCATCCCAGAAAACCTCAAGAGAGGGAAAACTGGGGAAAATATGCCTCGTCTACAGCGGACATGTCACAGGAAGGTCCCTTTATGTATAAACGAATATAATGCAGATAAAGTACAAATGAAAAAGAAGGATAAGATATTTTAAAACAAAGGGCAATTTTTTGAAATGGAAATTTTACAAGTTAAATATATAATAGAAAGTGTATGTATTTGTAAAAATTTAAAAATGTTTGTATGGTAATTCCTTTTTAACAATTCTGGGAAAAATGAAAACACTGGTGGCTATGGGCGTTTAAAATTGAGCCTTCAGTTAAAATATGATGGATTGTTAATTCAACGTCTTCCATTTCAGATACTTTTTACCATATATTTAACTGAAACAATTTCCTTCTAGTTTGTTTTTGTCTTCGTTTTCGTTTTAGGATGTTTACATCAATTTCTACATGAAAATATGATTTTATATAAAGTTTCAAACATTAACGATGCTTTTACCCTTCACCATAAGAATGGCGCAGTATGGCTAAGAATGGCCCTTGTGCCAAAAATCCCAAATCAACCAACCAACCATCCATTTCAGATAGTACAATAATTATCCTTTTCATTAAAAAAAAATGGTGAAATCTTCGAATTCGAGTTTTGGTGAAAGTTTATAGTTTGTCTTAATTATCAAATATGAACGCATTTCTGCTCATGAATATTGCTATTTAGTGTTTCTTTTAAACCAGTTGAAACAGAGTAGGATTATTATTATTTATTTATTCCCGTCTATGTTTTTTTGAATATAAGCTATTAAATTAAGAGCTTAATCCAAACAATAACACTTTTAGAATAAGTTCCTTTTCGATGCGCGAATTCTAGTTGATATAAAAAAAAAAATTATTCTTAAGACATTTTTGATGATCCTATAAAGTAATGCAGGTATCAATCTGAAAAGTTTGTCAATTATTATCATCTGTATAGAAGGTACTTAAGAGAAATTCTAAAAAATTCGCTTAAGATATTATTTTTTGTGTGTAGCACTACTTATGCTTTGTATTTAATATTTATATTTGTTCCTAATACACTACTTATACTTTGCTACTACTTATGCGTAGTGCAAAGCATTTTTTGAAATCGGGACTTGTTAATTTTTTTTTTTTTTTTTTTTTTTTGATAAAATTAAGCTATAATAATGTTCGACAATTTATTTTACAACTTCTTCTGTCATCAAAAACTTTTTCGCTGAGATTAATGGATAGTTATAAAAACGCGAAAAACCGATATTTAACACCTAACAACATACTGGAATACAAACTTATAAGACTGCTCGATAAGTTTAAGAAATAAAATTGCTTTTATGTATTTTGATCAAAATTTTTGGTTGAAGGGCATTAAGCACTGAAAATGAAATAAAGGACCATTTTCTTTTTACAGGATGCTTAAAAGCAGGTCAAACAAATGTCGAAATGTATTAATTTTAATATGGGAAAAAAATGCTAAAAAAACATTTTCCATCTAAAGCGGGTTAAAAAACCGGGTTGACAAAATATAGATTTAAGTATTTTTTTATCAATCAAAATTTGGACGCCGAAAAAAAATCCTCTTCTTAAAGTACTGTTTTTCGATTTCAAATGATATTATAATGATTGATTTTCATTAAAAAAATTAAGAAAATTGATTTAGAAAACAGTTTGCCTTAATTAGTAATTATGAACGCATTTCATCTTACTAGTATTTTTTGAGAGAAAACTGACTAGGAATACTTTTTTTTTACAATTTTTACTATTAATTATTATTACTATTCCTATATTTATTTATTTATATATATATCTTGTTCAAATTTTCAATCGTTAAAAATACTTATTCATTCACTCAAGTTCAAATATATATTTTTTAAACGTTAGTGGATGACTTATGACATGTACATTTATATGTTGTGAATGACACTAGATGTTAATAGTTCTTTTTAAATATTAATTCATTAATTATACTTAATCACCTTTTAGTACTTTAAATAGAGTTTTAACAGTTTGTAATGAAAAAGGAAATCAACAAGCAGTCGCTTAATCAGTAAAAAGCCAGCATTTCAATATTATTCACATGAAGGTGAAGAATGCGAGTTGCGAAAATCAAAAACTTTTTGACACTTAATAATTTTTTCGATAAGTTATTTAATAAAAAGTAATTAAAATAAAATTCTTCTTTGTACTTCCATTAGGAATACAAAGGAAGGAATACTAAGTAGGATTTTTTTTTATTATATTACTCGAGTGCCTCCCCCCCGCCTTCTTCCTTCCCCGTCGAGAATCAAGAAAACATCAGAAAATAATGCATTAAATATAATTTGTACACAAACATATTTTTTGCAGTATATTTCAGAGGATACATATTCATATAATCATCGAAAGCCTTTACAATCATATAATATTTTTTTTTATTTCTTTTCCAAAGAAGTTTTAAATCATATTTTATGGTTTTCACACACGCTTTCAAAATTTTGCAACCAATGCTAACTACACATCAGAACAAAGCAATAATTAATAGAAAGATTTTCGTGAATTCAAAAGATTTATGACATGAATGAAAGAACAACCAACCTTATTTCCATTTTATATCCATTTCTATCATTCCAAATTCACTTCTAGTAGCCAAAATTTTGCATTAGATCAGAAAGGGACAAATATTATTGAACAGCATTTTAGAGACTTCTTTGAATAACAAATAGAAGCCAGAAAAATGTCAATAAAGCTCAGTTGGCAAAAACCAGATAAGGGGTCGGTGGTTGAAAATTGAAAAACAAAAACAACGAACCTCTTTTTTTAACATTTAAATTACAATTTTGGTGATCTTCCACATATTTAAAAATTATCATATAAACGATTTTATTGAACATATTTGATTCAAACGATTCTATTGAGAATTCTGCTTATATTTAAATTGAAGAATTTATTAAAACATAATAAATAGTATGCATATGATAAGCTGATACTTCTATATAGTAATATCCTAAAATATTTTTTTTAGCAATTCTTCAGATTTTGTATGCAACTAATATGTATTCACAGCAACTCATCCCAATTACAGAAGGAATTATAACTCACTTTTACAAGCCGAAGCGGGTCAAAAAGTTAAGAAAAGAGCCTCCTTACTTTCCCCTCTAAAAATTTAATCGTCGCCATTCAAACCCTCGTGGCACCGAATTATTTTGATAATTGTCTATCCGATCTCAACTATGTTAAATTCTCTTTTACTAAAAGATGGCGCGTCTAGACGAGCTGTTATTCTTTCAAAATATTCAAGATCCGACTGTCATAGATTATTAAGAAACGAAAATCATAGTAGAAAATATACATATAAGTTGAGTTCTTCAGTATGTGTATGTAATGATATTTTAAAATCCAATTTAAACTTAATTAATTTCCTAATTTTTCGCTCAATTCAGTACGTAATAACTTTATTCTAAAATATCCTCTTATATCCTAGTCCAATTCCATTTTTTTTTTAATTAATGCAACAGAAAAGGCTGTAAAAATGCTGCCGTCAGCGACTCTCACGCTTCGAGTGTAGAGATAAAAAAAAAATCCCGACTTAAACAAAATCTTCAAAAAGATCCTTATAATTCCCTTACCTGCGGTGGCCACATGTAGGAAATCCTTATTGAAATCTCACAGAATGTATTTACAGAGATAATATTTTCATTTGCTTTGCCCCATTGCATGTTGAGCTATGTTCGTCGCTTCTAGGACATAAATCACACCTCCCGGGATGCAATAAAACAAATTTAAAAATTCAAAGTTCCATTTTTGTATTCGGATTACACACACACACACAGATATATATATATATATATATATATATAGCCAACGTCCTGGCTTTGAGGTAGCGCTGGACGTCCAGGGTCGGGCATAATTGTTATTCTGTGTTTTTATCTGTGAGTAGTGTGAATGTGCCCCCCCCTCTTGTAAAAAAGGGTTGTGCAAGCGAATGTGAAGCATGGAGTAGCTAAGTCGTACTCTTGGCCCTAGTTGGCGCTACTGAAAAACAAGGGGTGCTAATTTAGGCTTAAAATCGCTGACAGCGATCAGTAGGCTTATCAATGACAAGTACCATTGTATCTAACAAAATTAAATTATATTATAAGTAAAGATTAGGTTGGAAACTATGAAACGGGCGTTGAATGACAGTAAAACTAAACAGAAACATTGAAGTACATTTTATATATAAATATCAGTTTTGTTTTCTCACAATAGGTTTTTCTCTAAACATTATGCTCACGACTACTCAAATCAAAACTAACACCAGACAGAAACAGACATGAAACTACTAACAGAAAAAAAGCAATGGAGAATACTGAATTTAAAAAAAAACTTGCTGTAAAAAAAATATTAATAGCCATCGATTTGGTACATGAAAATAATAAATCAGCAAACATATAAAGTAATAAAATTTGAAGACCTCGGCTTAGCTGACTTTTTGTTTATACTTAGATATATTTGAAAACCGATTAAACAATTAATTTAACAATGTTTATTTTTTTTAAAAACCTGTTTCAAAACAAAAGTCGGGATTTCACATCTGATAATAACGCAGAAGAAAAGAGCTACAACGCTACAACGCAATTAGCTACAACGCTGTCCTGCATTACATAGTGAACGATTATATATACTGATTTTGTTCTCACTCGAACAAAATGCATGTTTTTCTTTGCTCTCGATTGGAACATTCCTTTCATTTGATTTCATTTGTTGAATTGACTTTCGACAATGCCTCCGCTATCCTCTGGACTCAAACCGAGATTATTCCTTTGTTATAAAAAGTTATGGAAACTTACCAAACTTTTTTTCTTATTTACAAGTTTCCATAGCTAAAAAAATTAAAGAAATAATAATAAATTGTACTTGCGTTTGTGCTAAAAAATAATACCACACAGTTATAACACATGTAAATTTATATGTTGTATAGTTATTCATTTGGAAAATTCTCATTGTGAATCGCATTGATTTTTTTTTTACGTGGTGATTTTTTTTATATCCATTCAGGAAGATTAACAAGATACATTCTATGATAATGCGTATGTTGTGTCAAAACCGGACTTCAATAAATATATTTAATCCAAACTAAACTAAATTGGCAAACACGATAAGCTTTTACTTTCAGATTTAAGGATTTAACTTTTCAGATTTTTTAATTTTTCGCCCTTTTTTTGGGAAATAAAATTAAATAAATATTACAATTCTCGAATAACCTTGTAATGTTAATTAATTTGAATTCTAAGCATTCAAATAGGGTATAAGCAATTATGATATAATAAATAAATATGCTATATTAACGATATTATAACAGCTAGAATGTTCATTTTTTATATTAATATCCATATGTTACTTGTACTGTAATCTTCAAGTAATCCGGTAAATATCAGAGAAATATCGGATTAATAAAAACGCTGAATAATACTAAAAAAAATTCCTTTTTTTAAAAAAGAATTATATGAAAATCCATGATTATTGTACATTGTTATGAAATATACAAAATTACACTTTGTACAGCAGACATTACATAATCTAAGCAGTAATCAGTTGCTTATGTCATACCAAGGACACTGACATTAGTATGAGGTGATACGTGTTTTCAAAAATGCAAAAACATAGGCGTCCATTGAGAATAAAGAAGGGTTTACGCATATCAAAGGTGTCGGTCGGTTAACTTAATTTTAATGGCGCAAAAGCCAAAAAGCTATAACGTGCCAATCATATGGTTTGAAATGGTACCAATAAAGAAGTTAAAATATTTAAAGTATATTAAAAAATCAAGTCGGTAAAACAGCAGCAATCAAAACGAGAGATCAGTCAGGCAAAACCACATATCACGGGTGTTATTCACAGAGGATAAACAAAGTCTGTTTATGTCACATTTTAAAGAGATATACCAAGAGTGAAAAAGTTGTGCCTTGCTCAGGACGGTATTTATCATTGCTGTGCCACTGTGAAAATTTCGGATTATAGAATGATACTTGTATTACTATTTAGAAAAGAATAAATCTCCTTTCTCTAAGAGTAAAATTTTATCTATACTAATATTATGAATGTGTAAGTTTGGATGGATGAATAGATGGATGTTTGTTACTTAATCACGGAAGAGCAGAATTGGATGAAATTTAGCACAAAGATAGATTGTAGTCAGGAATGGAACATAGGCTACTTTTTATTCCGGTTCATAGTGTGGTTCATTTTTTATTCATTAAAAATTAACTTTTGCGCTAAAAGCTTTGGCCAAATATCGCCAAATATGAGGAAGTCTCCGGTTTTTTTTCCATACAGAAATTAGGTTAGGCTTAGCGGAATTTCCACAGATTATTTAAAACAATTCTGTTTATTTCCTTTATGTTTGATGTATTTAAAATCAAACGTTGGTAATCAATCGATCTTTCAGACTCATTCTGAAGCACTTTTAAATGAAAAGAAAACAGAATAAAGGAAATAAATTTCTAATCTGCATTGCGTTACCACAATATATCGTTTCTAAAAATTAATATATCGTTTAAATATATCGTTTTTAGGTTAGGTTTGATTTTTTTTTTAAATTTGTCATTATTTGATAGTTTTTCGTACATATACATCAAAATTTCCACGCGAGCAGAGTAGCAAGTAATGGCTAGTTATTAATATTTCCTATATTTTATATTTATTTATTTTTCATTATTACGTCTGGACCTATTCTACATTCGAGCCCAGGGCCTCAAAATACAACTCTTCAAAATCAAAATATTCATCATTTCTTCAATACAAGACTGAGGCGTATTTTTAATAGAAAATTACAAAACCGTTGCCCGCCAAAATGAACGAAGATTCCCACATTCCCCAAAGCAAGAAGATCTCATTTTCTCAAGTTGCAAGCGAATACGTGGGAAGCCCTAGCCATTTTCAATCACAATAGGATGATGAAGATGATATTTGGGCAACAATGGATGGATGACAATTTCAAATCACTACATAGAAGATGCCCCAAAATTCTTCCAAACCACATCAAGAAGTTTTGCACGCATGACAGAGTAAAAGGCTTGCAGAAACCCTTAGGCAATCCTTTCCATACATACCAAACTTTCAATTTAATCGCTGTATAAGCAGTTTTCGAATAACAAATGTAAAGACCAACTAACAAAATATTGAACAGCGAGTTATCTATATACGAGTTGAATTTTTAACAAATAGCGTATAAAAACATATTAAAAAAGTAAATTAAAACCATATGATAAAAAGACAGCAAAATTCTAATACTAAGTTTCTTAATGCTGCCGACTTGTGGCTTAGGTAACTGAGAGAAAGAGAAAAAATAATCACACCATATTAATCTGAAAATCCTCATAATAGTATACTGAAATTTAAAGGGGACTTGATTTTGATTTGAATAAGTTCATATTCCTAGCTTAATGAATCAGATAAATATATCAAATGAAATTAATCTGGAAAAGGCACTTAAGAAACTCGATTTTAAGACCCATCAAATTTTAGACCCTTTAGAGAGTTCTCTACTTTTCACATTTCATATTCCGAATCCAATTTGCACGTAATAATATTAATTCTAACGTTCACCAAATCTTTATAAATGATGGTATGGTTTAGTTTAGATTAATATTCCATATTAAAGCAACATTAGGTCTATTTTGGGACGGGATTCATAATTTTGAACCGCAGGCAGATGATGAGGATGATAACCGAGCTGGCACCTCCTCCCCAAACTTTCGCGCCATACCTACAGGAAGACATTTAACCCCGATTTTTGTCTCTTAGAGCTTATTGAATTATTCAAATTCATCAAGATTTATTTCTAGTCAAAACTATGATTCTTTTTTAATTACTACGAACTCAAAATATAAATATATTTAATCATAAACGAATACGTTTTTTGAGTTCTTATTATTCAAGAAATTTGCTGCTTTTTCAATGCTTTCAAACATTTTTTTTACTAATTTAAAAATGCTGAATACTAATTATACTATTTTTTTGGAGCTGATGCTACACAATTGTTGTTTTAAAACTATTGCGTATATTTGCTTATTAAAATTATATTAAAATCCTTTACAATTTTTATTATTAACTAGCTTGTACTTGAAATAATTTTGGAAATATCACTTGGAATTTAAAATAGCTGTTTGTTTAATTAAAAATGATAGAAAGAATATTTGTTTTCTTGTAGCTAATTGCATTAATTTAAATTGATTGACCTATAAAGAATAAGTACAAATAATATTTTTCATTTATTTTTAGCATTTTTAACAATTGCCGTTCATGTTCAGCAAAAACAAATAAATTTCGTGGCTGTCCAACTCGTGAGCATCCAATTTACAAACTGGCCCCGTGAAATACATAGATTTTTTTTTTCTTAGGTTCAAAGAAATAAGATGGCAAATTTTTATCACCATCAAATGAATGTTACGACAGAACAAAAACCAAGAACAAACAAAAATTCCTTTTTATACATTAGATTTAAATAATAAAACTATTTGTTCATTAATTATTATTTATTAAAAATTCTAAATATTATAAATAATACATAATGCCATTTTTAGTTCTAAAATTGTCGTTAACTTTCACTGTATTCAAGAGCACAAAAGTTTTTAATCGCATTTTTATTACAATGCTGTCATTTTCGAATTAATGAAAAGAAACGATTAAACATAAAACTATTACTATAACATTTAAAACTCACATAGCAAGCGCGAAATAAAAATTAACCTAATTATTAGCAAACATAAAAATTTACTTTAAAAAAATCGCTAAGCTATTGTTTACCCATTTTCAAATACAGTTCTAATTTTTTAGCACAATATTTAATCTGAGATGTTAAAGGAAAAATGAATTCTACTCTTCACAACCGCCGAAAAGCAGCTGCTGTTTTTCCAGCTGTCACTTCCACGAATCATGCGGAGAATTATTATTCATCCTCATCGATTCGGCTCCTGACTCAAACTGCGGCAAAAAATAGATGTGACGATGAATTATGCATGTTTTCGGAAACATGGGACATTTTTAGCATCCGAACGTTAATTGTTTACGATATATCAGTTCAAACAAATAGCTTTCAAATTGTTACCTGTTCAAATAAAAACTTCACAAAGTTTTTTACTTTCTGATACACGTAGAACAGAAAAAGTAAAGAGTAATCGCCAGAAAATTTGAACTCAAGATTTTAACAACTCTCCACGTTTGAGATTACCCTGAGTTCGAAAAATATATTTTTGGAAAATATCCATAAAATATTCATCTGTCTGTGACAAGAATAACTCAAAAACGCTTTGAGCTATATGGTTGAAATTTGATATAACGTATTTTAATCAAACTTTTCAATCAAAAGGAGATTTCTATCAAATTTTGAGTGAGATCTGTTCAGAAGTTCGTCTTCCGGTTGTTTTCCGTTTGTTCCTGTTCGAAATACTCATTTTCAGAAAATGTTCCTCCATCAATGACAAAAATAACTCAAAAACAATTTCACCTAGACGGATGAAATTCGGAATATGTTTTTTACACCAAGTTTTTAGATTTCTATCAAATGTTGAGTAAAGTTTGTTCAGAGGAAGTCCAAATTTAAATTAACACGATAACTGCAAAACAAAGACAGATACACAGATAAAATTCACACAGAATTCACATTTATAAAACAGATACAAGTCAAATTTTGACTTAAATCCAAATACGGGTTGACTATTGGTCACCTTGTACTTTCAAAAATAAGCAAACACGATTGTTCAAAAATGCAATGATTTAAACATATCAAATTAGATATGACGTTTTGAGACTACAAGTGCAAATTTGCGTAAAATTTTTATTTCAGTCTCTCGAGAAAAACGTGTCAGAAGCAAAGATTTAGATTTTTGATACTATTAAACCCATGCCAGGAATTAATCGCCAAATAACTCGCCAAGGATGACACGATAGATTGACTAAAAATGCTAAATTCACACCAAAAGTTAATATATCGTAACAATTGTGCGCCAATTCCCTACAAGGTGTTCTCTGACATAAGTTTATAATAGAGTTAGCGATAAAGATTTGGGGAGACCATTCAGTCTGGTTTTATTATACTATTGTATAAAAAAAATTTTGGTTCAATAAATTTTTTCATCACACTATTTTTCTTCTGTTAAAACCACAAGAGATTTTTTTCTGATCAATTAATTAGTAAATATTACTTTGCAAAACCATCTTTCGCACCAAAAAAAAAAAGAATACTTTAGATTTATTTTTATAATCCTAACAAAAAATAATTTATGCTGCTGAATGATACATAATTATCGATTGTTTTTTTTTTTTTTTTTTATAAAATTTTAAGCGATATTACGAGTTTTTTTTTTTTTTTTGAATAAATTAATGATTGAAATTTTTTTTTATCACTCTCAGAATTTGCATACTTTATAATAGTTAAAGATATACTTTTTTTGTTACAGCTTTCCGTTACCGTATTTAAAAGACAATACATTAGTAAATTCTGTATTATATCTATTTTATTTTTTAATTCGGTTTTCTACTTATTTATGACAATGCTTATAACATAACAAACATGAAAATAACATTTATACGTTTCTCATTTATATATAGTTCATATTTAAACGTCCTTTCCCTTGCAGCCTCGATTCATTTATACCAATAGTAATTTTATTTTACTGTCTATTATATTGCTCAAAATATAATAGGCAGTACAACACCATTATATGTTCCTCAATTATATAATGTTCATTCATATTTATATTTCATTTCCATTATAATACCGATTCATTCATAATCACTGAATTGAAAAAAGTTAGTTTATACAATGCAAGGCACGATTAAAGGACGCTTTCTGCTTTTCTAAAATTTGTTAATTTTCTGATTTAATTTCTATTTCTTAATTCTGATAAAGGAAAGATTATTCGCGCAATTAATAAATCAAACTGTCTGGTGCTAATATTATATAACCGCCGTTGAATATATTCTGTCTACCTCCAAAAGAAACAATCGCTCTATTGAAAACACTTTCGAATTGCTTTTATTTGAAAAACTATTAAAAAAAAAATTCAGCGAGCGTAGTTTTAGTTTCATTCAGTTCCAATTCAAAAGGCTATATATGTCACGGTAATAAATTGGTGATAATGTACAATTGTAGGTGACTATTTATAATTACTAATATGTTAGTGAAGATTACGAATAATGACAGATTAATCACATATATGAATATTTAATACTCACTAAATTTTAACTTGTCGTTGCATTCAATTTCGATTTCTATACAGTCGATTCCGGTTAATCGGACCACATTGGGACGCGATCATTTTGGTCCTAATAACCGGCTGGTCCGATTACACGAACATGCCCTATGCTACAACACGAGACGTGCTATACGTAATATACAAAAATTTTATTATGATCTTTCTTGTGCGGTACACGCGTATGGCAAACATACAAACAAAAACTACTGTTGCTTATTAACTTTATTCATTGAAAAATAAATTTACAAACAAATTCTTCAAAACGATCTACATGATACTCAGCATGCGAAGCACAGTAAAAAAAAGTTCTTATCAAATTCAAGTCAACGTTTGAAGAACTTACTACCGAGCTGCCGTTCTAAGAAACAAAGGGCTTGCTCACCTCCCACTGGTTCTTTTCTCTTTCGGATTTCCTGCTGTACACAGGCGACTTGTGGCATCTTTTGCATCTTCCCACCCACGTTCTTTGGTCCGTTTAAACGGAATTTTGGTTCAAATAAGCAGGGCTTCGAACCGGAACTGAACCGAAAACCGGAAAAAACCGTTATTTTGGTCGGAACGAAAACCGGAACTGAACCGAAAAAAAATATCGGTTTATTTCGGTTCGATATATCTTTCAGTCATTTTGTTACTGTTACCAACTTATCAATATTTTCTAATTTAACGTCAACTTTATAATTATCATTACGTGTATACTGCTTCTCGATTTCCTATTTTGATATTCACTAGTATTTTTCTGTTTCGCATGAAACTACTTGTAGAAGACATATTTAATTCAGTTGATTAAACTAGAAGTATAGATGATTTTTTAAGAAAAATATCGAGTTATATTTTATTTTTCACATCTCAGCATGCGATCATCCACAGATGTTTGTATAGACTGTTTAGATCAGGGAGGAGTAAATAGACAGGAGAGACCCTAAGTGACGTAGCATGAAGCATCTATCAAATCTTCTGCGCATCAAATGGGTATTTGGTAATGGCGGCGATTCAAATGTTTCTATTTTGCAGACAGTAAATGGGTGAAATTAAAATTAATTGTTGATACCCTACAACCCCTAACGGAAGCAACTTTGAAACTACAAAGTGAAAAATTAACTTTAAGCGATTTTTACAGAATTTGGACACATTGCAAAATAAAGTTACGAAATTTAAAAAATTTCTTTGCAGATATTTTATATAATCAGTTATCTAACAGGGAAGCATTGTTAATAGAAATTGATAGTTTAGTAGGAGCAGTTTATTTGGACCCGCGTTATCAAATTTTGCTTTCATCGTCACAAAAGGTACAGGCTGTGCAACATTTAAAGAATATTTGTAACAAATTGCAATTTTTTGAAAAGTCCATTTCAATAGTAAACGAGGAAACAAAATCTTCTACTGAAAACGATGAAAATGAAGACGATTTAGAGACTTTTTTAAAAAGTAAAGAATTGGCAGTAATAAAAACACATAGAACCTCTATTTCTACCGAGATTGACATTGAATTCATTTTAAATAATTTTGACAATGTACGAAGGCTTGATATAAAGCATAATATTTTAGATTTCTGGGAAGAGAATAGAATTACATATCCGCACTTGTATAAGATTGCAATGGTGGTTTTGGCAGCTCCAGCTACACAAGTTAGTGTTGAAAGAGCGCGTTCAGGTTTGAAATTTATTCTCCGAGACAACAGAAGTAATCTCTGTGAAACCACGTTAGAAGATATATTAATAATTAGAGGCAATTTTCATATGTTAAATAAATAATATATTTTTTACATAATTATTGCAAGGCCAAGTGCACGATGTGAGAGTCAAACGACGAATGTGGGTAATCATGAACCTAGTTGTCAAATGCGATTTTGATAATGGATATAACAATGCCAATGCTCGCCGTCCTCTGCTCACCGCTCTTATCGTACCTGCTGTTTGTATCAATTCACATAGTGTACCAATTAAAAAAAGAATAAAATCTTCTAAATTTTGATAGAATTACATTTTTTGTTTATGATAGAATTATATTTTTAGTACAAATAAGAATATACATAAAATGAAATTATTCATTTGGAACTGAACCAAAAACCGTTATTTTTGGCGGAGCGAAAATCGGAACTGAACCGAAAACCGTTATTTTTGGCGGAGCGAAAACCGGAACTGAACCGATATTAATTTTTTAGTTGAACCGGAACGAAAACCGGAACAAAAAAAATTACGGTTCGAAGCCCTGCAAATAAGAAAAAAATAGTAGGTTTATGTACATAGAATTTGTTTCGGTTCTTTGAGATTCGGTCCGAATAAGCGGCTGGTCCAATTAACCGGATTCTACTGTATCCAATAAGATATTGTTGGATTTTAGTAAAAATATATATATTTTCAGCATCGGATTTACTTACAGCCTTTAAGCAAAATAGGTTGGCGTGTAATATAAATGCGTATGTAATGATATCTCTTAATATAATTTAAATCTTAATTTCTCCATTTTTATCTTAATTCCACCCGTATTAACCTCATTTTAAAATGTTCTCTTTTTCCAGATCCAATTTTCACTTTCTTATTTAATTATTTTTAATACACACTCTGTAAAATTGCTGGCTCCAGTATTTTATCACGCACCATGAGAAAGGATAAAAATCTTTAATATTTGCAGTATTCTTTTAAGGATATCTAAATTTCACTTTCCTACGACTACAGGTGTCAAAGAAATCCTTATCAGAATCTCATGGTAAAAATTATTGACGGGAAAATTTAGCGATTAATTGTAAATTTAGTGAAAATTTGGCGATTGAAAAAAATCTCTTCTCCTTCGTTTTACTAGGATTTGTGAGTTTTGAATAAGATGAAAACGAACGATAGTTTCAAATAATAAACTTAGGATCAGAAAATAATAATAAAAATTTGGAACTGTTTAATTCATAATAAATCTGTTACTGTTTGGTATAAATAAAATGTAAAAACACGAAATTCAGCAAAAAATTAAAATATAAATAAATCAATAAATAGGCAAAGTTAAAGATATTTATTACTTTCCTATTTTTTAAAGAACTAACAAAGTATTTATCGGAATCTTTGTAATAACTCATACACCTCAAAACTCGTTACCCAGTTCTCCGTAGCACTTCTTACAGATATATTACATACTACCGCCTTTGGGGACCAGCTGGTTCGCCATGAGTAATGGGTTCTAAAATTTTCAATTAAATCACATATTCATTAGCCTTGAAGTAACTCCGGGCATTGATTGGCCTGAAATTAATATTTTCTTTAAGATGATGGATTGAAAGTTCTAAAATAACGCGTTTTCCTAATAATATTCTTTAATTTTATAAATCAGTCAGTTTTAATGATTAATTTAGAAGACTGATTGATGTAGCACCTTTTATTTAAAATATTAATAAAAATATTTTGTAAAATATGGCTCACAGAGCAAAGTATGAAGAAATCTAAAACTCATTATTCATAAATGCATTGTTTGACTCAAACTACATAAAATGTAACTATTTACTTCATTTAGATCAAATTAATAGTATTAAACAATATATATTCCTATTAATAATATTTTACAAATTGGCCATTGGAAAGGAATTCGAATGCATATCCTGTATAAATTCAATCCTGTATAAATAAAGATAATTTATTGAATTAATGATTTAAATATTGTAAACGATCATAGAATCCTTTGCCTTGCATTTTTTAAAGAAAATATCACATTTTATATTTATTTTACTTTATCCAGTCACCTGCTGAAAGTTACATTTCTTTAGATTTAATTTGCGATGATAGGGTTTTTTTTTTATATTTATTTATTTTTAATTTGGACTTTCGTCAAAATGATGGCAACACAGTGATAAAACCTAATTTTTTCCCTTTGACGTGCTCTTGTAGATTTTATAGAAACCTTAGCTTTGCATTTATTTTTTTAGAGACTATCACATTTTATAATGGAAAAAAATATTGAATTAATGATACAGATATTGCAAACGATAATAGAAATATGCCATTAAGTCGGGATTCCAATGCACATGCTGTCTAAATTCGATCAGGTTTACAGTGAAGAAGATTTATTGAATTAATTAATGATTTAGATATTGCAAACGATCATAGAATCCTTTGCTTTGCATTTATTTTTTTTAGAAAATATCACATTTTATATTTCTTTTATTTTATCCAGTCACGTGTTAAAAGTTGCATTTCTTTAGATTTATTTTGCAATGATAGTTTTTTTTTTATTCGAACTTCCGGCATTCTTTTATTTTATCCAGTCACGTGATAAAAACAGGGTTAAAATATTTCTTTAAAAATTCGTTAAAAATAGAAGCTTACGTTATGAATTAAAAAAACTGATACCGTTAGAAAGCTAATTTTTTTTATCTTTAAATTGATGTTAAAATCATGTTTGTTCAATAATATTTTCGGAAATTATAGCGGAAAAACGTCAAAATTTCGCTTTAATTTTAATTAATTTAAATTCTAATTAAAAATTTGAAAAAAGGTCTCCGAGGTGCACATTCCCGACCTCCAAGGTATACATGTACCAAATTTGGTAGCAGTAGGTCCAACAGTCTGGCGTGTAAAACGCCAACACACACACACCCACATTGAGCTTTATTATAAGTATAGATATAGATAACCTAATATCCACAAATATTGAAGATTAAATATTTCCAAAGAATTTTAATAAAATAAAACATTACTCATAATTATTTAACTGGCATCTATTACTAACAAAAAATATAAGTGAAATAATTTTACCCAAAAATCCGGATATAATTTAGTTGATCAAACAAATTAACACTGTCAGATATTTATAATATTTTTAAAATTAAATAGCAATCATTTGTACTTTTTTCAAGTCATTATTGCAAGCTTTGTCCGAAGTACAAAGCAAACTCAGGCTTCAAACCTGTGAGTCTTCCAATTATAATGATACTTCTAAACGGTTCTTTTGGAGCCAAAAAAAAAAAAAAAAAAAAAATACTGCCCTTTCCTTCACTCCCAAAATGTAATAGAATATCCCGTTTACAAGCCGACTGACCCCTACTTTTAGGGTTACTAGGGTTTTTCTCGTGACGGTAAGACTGTAGTACTTCGATGAATAGTGAAGAAAAACTAAACGTGCATTTTTAAAGTTTTTTTTTTTGGACCGAATGAATCTAAAATTCGATACAGACTTATAATTTTAATGAGAAGATCACAGACTAGATTCCATTTATTTTAGTCGCATTATTTATGCGTTTATTATCATTATTTATCACATTTACATACATGTAAATGTATAGACCAATAGACACTTCTCGAAACATTAGTATCAACATTTATATAGATTTACATTGTAAATGCTATATCTGCATACAAATGTCTATCCTTCTGACACTTCAAATTTTGTAATTATCGTGTTTACCTGTACTCGAAATCAAACAATGAATTAATTTCAAAATTTAGTAGATATTTATAAATTTCATTCATAGATTTATGCCAAATTTTATCCATCTAGTTCAAAATATAATTTCAACCATGTGTTTTTCGGGCTCAAGTTTTGTGGTTTAAAACGTGGAGATTAAATAAAATCTCAGATTCGATATCCCTCCCTCCAAAATTCCGATATTTTCTTTTTTTTTATACTACGTATGGGAGAAAGTAAAAATGATATTAAGTTCAGATCTTTAAAACTTCCACTCTTTTTACACTTTAATTCAATAAATTTGTACAATTATTCTTAATTTTTTTTCAATAATCAAACATCACTTATAAATTGAAAATTAGATTTGAGTGGACAAAAGTCAAATTGGAGTAATAATTAAAGTAGTTCATTGGTGTCATTACGAATTTCGAAATTATTTAATTTGGCAGTTGATTTCGTCTTATTCTTATCAAACTCTTTTGAAAAACAAGAAAGGGAACACAAAATCGCAGTTGATAAGAGCATTACAAAGAACAATTGAATTATCAGTCAAAAGAAAAAGTGCCAGCAAATTAAAATACAGACAAGCTCACAACATTTGTTATCCTTGTTAGATTTAAAATAGAA
Organism: Argiope trifasciata; assembly: GCA_026543055.1. NCBI lineage: Eukaryota > Metazoa > Arthropoda > Arachnida > Araneae > Araneidae > Argiope > Argiope trifasciata. The sequence goes on from JAPMOQ010023706.1 coordinate 2,200,957, forward strand.
GCGTAAATCACGATTTAAAGCACGGATTATATAATAGTGTAATGACCTGATCTTGACCGATCTAAATAAGGAATTTAATTAAGTGATTGACTAAACAAATAAACAAATTTCCAGCTAGCTCTAAAAGTTATATATTTTATCCAAGAGCACGAACACAAACGCTTAGTTACAATTTAATATTAATTACACAAAACTATAACGCGCACGCACAGGCAGTGAAAAATATGACATGCTATATTGTTGACTGCCAGAGTTTTGGTTGATACCGCTAGAGAGCACGCCTAGTTGTTATATTTCCCCTCTAGTTCCGGGAAACCGTCCTCAATAATGAACCAGCAGGTTTCGCATTTTTAGGCTTACCTCGTTTTCTAAGAGGTTTAGTTTAGTTATATTAACGTCTCGTTTAAAGCAACACGAGGGCTATTTTGGGACGGACTTGGTCATTTTGAACCAAGATCAGATGACGAGGGCGACACCTGAACTGGCACCCCCCTCTCCACACCACACCAGCGGGAGGACGTTTGGCCTGACAGATTTAACGTGCAAGAGACCCCCTCACACGACGGTTCTTCGGTGGAATAGAGTCTCAAACCTGAAACCCTCTGGTTCCGAAGCCGAGACCTTACCACCAGGCCACCGCGGCAATTTTCAAAGAGGTGCTATTGAGGTAATTTCACTTTCCTTGCAAAGCCTTAGGGCTGAAGTATGATACTGTCCAAGAACTTCATCGGGATTATCTAGATGGGACACTTCATAGGTTGTTGGGGACCGCCTTGATTTTGACTGTCATCGGCCATGCCTGGACTTGTCGTCCACCAACTTGATTCGGGAACCACTTAAATCGGTCTCATCCAATTTATCAATGGCATTTTTTCATATTAGAAATGCTTGCGAATTCCACAATTTTGGTTGGTGCCGCTAGAGGGCCTGCATAGTTTTTACAAGAATAGAATTTCAGATCATTCTTTTATTTACAGATATATATTATTCTAATCTAGGTTCAATATTTTCTATTCACACGACAGTCGAAGATTGAAGGTTTATAGTGAAAAGAGTTCATGGAAAGAGTTCTCCATCATTTCGGAGAAAGACACCACAAGACGCTAACAGAGGTTTAATCAGATCGACTACTCCGGAGTGCAGAGCAGTACAGCGGTCCGCAATCCAAAAAGTCTCCCTCTTCAAAGTATGACCCGCTCTTTATCTCTTTCCAAACTCCACCTCCTCAATTTACATTTGTCCACATCAGTTCTCCATCAGCCAATCGCCCAGCATAATTTCATTCAATAGTGGCGCCAGTCGTGGCGTGGGACTGCCCATATATGATGCTTCCAAGCTATTGATTGCTTTGGAACATGTGTCAACCACAGACCACTCAGCATCCAGATGTGTGGCACTCCTTTCCCTTGGATGAACCATAATCCCTCATAATGAACTTCACATGTGGTCTTTCAGCAAAATTGCTAAATTGCTAATGACCAAAGGCAACCACCACTCTGAAGACTACCTATACAGCAAACCAGAGGCTTTCAACGATGGAAGGCGTTAACAAATGTGACACAGCTGGCTGGAAATGCCACTTATCGTGAATGAGACAAAGGAATGTTACAATAGCATTTACAGTTCAATTATTCTACAAGGAGTGGTCCCCTCTACATGTTCTTATATATGTACTAATAATAAAGATGTTAAAGCATGACATTAGCATAAAAAGTATGGACCACGAAAAAGACTAATAATCTAAAAGTACTCAGATTTTTATTTTCGCATCCCCGCATATGTGTGTTTTGGGCTTCATGGTGAATTAAGGGTAGGGGGGAAAGATATAGGCTAAATATTAATATAGAAAAACAACCTAATCGTGTACGAAGTACAGACAAAGTATAGTAAACATAGAGAAAAAAAATCGGAAATTTTGACGAATTTCTACACGTTAGACCATTCTGAGTTTAGTTATATTAATGTCCCGTTTTGAAGCAACGCTAGGGCTATTTTGGGACGGACCTCGTCATTTTGAACCGCGGTCAGATGACGAGGATGACACCTGAGCTGGTAATCAGTCATGGATTTCATTCGTTTGGCTTAAAGTTTATATATACACGTATAGACAAACAGACGGCTCGGAAAACATAACTCCACAATATTGGATTCTTCGGACTCTTGGACACCTGAAAACTGGAGAATTGTTAAAACTTCAAGTTTGAATTTTTTTTAAAAAATCTTTTTATCGTATTATAGTACTTTCTCACTATATATTTCATTTACGCGAAAATAAAATAAATAATTTTATTCCCACAATACATTCATTCCTTTTTCTCCAATTATAATTCAAATCTTAATTAATCAAACACAATTTTAAAAGTAAATGTCATTATTCCTATAAATTATTTATATCATAAGAAAAATAATTTTGTTTTATTTAAATAAAGATTACAATGAATTTTACGATTTTCTTGAATTTTAAAGTTTGAATCCATCAACACCCTCTTTAGAAACCTTTTATATTAAAATGCCAAGCAACCTGTTAATGCCTTTCAACGATTCACACCATAACCAAGCCCATCGGAGGAATTAAGGCTCTTTTCAGTATTTTTAAAAGAAAAATTTGAAATATGCCCTTAAAATTATTATAAAATATGTATAAAAGTTCTAAGTATACTAAATATTCAAAAAACCCATCACAAGTTCCATTTGGTTTAAATCTTATAGTCTGTATCCTACATACTGACAATCGATGCCAAATCGCCATTATTAAAAAGCAAAAAGCAATGTAGCAGCAAAGAGCTGCAATGCAAATAATTATTATGCATTGGCAACTTGGCATCTGCCGGTTGATAAATGGATTTCAATTAAAAGGAATTTTTACAACCTGTGTGACAATATTTATTACGTTTCACCAAAATTGCAACAGCTGTTTCGAATGAAAAAAGTTTTCATGCTTTAGAAATCACCATCAAAAAAAAAAAAGTATAAGATTCAACCCCATTATTTATTTTTTTATTTTGACAGTTGAAAATAAAAATTTCGTGCCAATCATATATGCTTTACACGTATGTAAAAGACTCAGTTCCACCAAAACCTGAATGGATATGCACCACATCGATTTGTCTTCCAGTATATATAAATTAAATAAACATATTTTTTCTCATTTTTATTTCGAACTTCTAAATCAACCGAGCCTCTAATAAAAACCGCCAAATGACAGCGACAGATCGCCAAATATTAACTCGTCAAATCTTACCGATAACTTTTGAAGTGATGAACGTTGGTACCAAAAATGGAATAATGCTTACATTTTTAACTTCGGGACATGATTGGAATTCTGTTATTGGAAAAATTCCTTTTATTTTTATTTTCTTTCCTTTAAATATTATTTTATTAGAATAAAAGGTTATAATAGAAGAATGATGAATTAATATTGGACAAAAGTTGGAATGAATAAAACAAGTTAAACTTTACCTTAAAATATTACCCGAAATTTTGTCATTTAAACTTATTTCGACTTTTTGGCAAATATATTTAGGATGGAAGTTAGTGACTAAAATGTTAAATTTATTAGTAATTTCACAAAATTTGTAATAATACTAATAATTAGTTCCTGCATAGGCAAATAATATTTACAGTTTTAATATTCAAGTTATTTGGGGTAAAATCAAATTTAAAAAAATACTTAGGCATTAAAGAATATGAGTCAACAGTTCATGTACTAGTTTTTAATGGCCAATAAAGGACAAGTATATAAAGTTTCATCAAAATATGTGACAATTTTAGCCAGAATAAATACACAAGCATATAAATTTCTAAATATTTAGAACAATTCAATCACTTGTTTTATTCGTGTTATTGTTACTTGTTAAATTTCAAGCAAAAATTTCATTTTTTTAACCTTAGGCATAAATGGATTATTGAAATTAATTTAAATTAAACTTGTGATGTATCATATCAAGCAATTGTTTTATTATGATTCAAAGTGCCTTAAGTTATCTCAGTATGCAGGAATATATAGCATAAATAATATTAAATAAATGAAATTTTGCATAATACTTATTACTCTCACATGCATAAAGAATTAAAAATGTGCTCCAAATGTAAAAGTTTTTTCAATAAATCTGTACCCAAAGGCAAGTCATTTTAAACACAATATAAAAATATTTCATAATTAATTTGGAGGTTGCAAAAAATTACTATTCTGATTCTTCTATTGAATATTTCCAACATTTGTGCAAATGCATGTTTTAAAGTAAATAAATATTTTATATGCAAATAAACAATTAATGAATATATGACTTTTAAGTGCATAAAATCTTTCACAATCCCCATCTTCTTATTTTTTCCCAACCTCTCTCCTTTCCCCAACCTTTTACCTTTCCCAACCTCTCCTAGCATGCAATTAAAATCCACATAAAAAAAAATATTCTAATTACATAATCAAACTTATAGTATTTTTTATTGAAAAAAGTAAGATGGTTATTTTAAAAGTAAGTTATTTAAAATCATAAAAAGAAGAACTTCTAAAAGATATCCAAACTTGAGAAGTATCTTACTAAGAATATGACTGAAAGATTATTAAAAATTATTTACACCTAATATTTTCTTTAGCAATCAATCAAGTAAAGTCATTAAAGTTAACAACAATCAGTGAACAAAACATGGACAGTTAAAGACTAATTTCAAAGAATTATGTATTATAAAACAATCTATTTGTTTTGTTTTTTTTGTTTAATATTATCATGCTTTGTCTATTTTTTTTTTTTTTTTTTTTGAAAACATGAAAAAAGACTTTGCTTGATTTGTAGATTATAGTGATAATAAAAATTGCATAGAAATAGCATTCTATTCTTTGGAGGACAAAAACAAAATAAGATTTGTTATTAATTTTAAAAGAGGCAAATATAGGATAAATTTTATTATATAGGATGGATGTAGGATAAATAAATAAAGGAGGGATATAGGATAAATAAATATAAAAGGGATATAGGATAAATTTTATTAGTATATTTAATTATTATACCATGCATCCATTCTGGAAATTATTATTCATACAAATACATACTTAAACAGCAACTTCTATTGCTGTTTATGTATGCATTTATATAATATATCCACAGTGTAAAATATTTTATTAGCAAACTACAAAACTCAAAATAACTTCCAATATTAAATACTTTGTCAAAAAGCAAGTCAATACAAGAATAATAGCATTTAAATTAACTAAAAGTAGTTAGTTGGTGAAAGTGCTGAATAAGTTAAGCTAATAATAAGAAATGTGTATGACAAAGTGTGACCAGTGTGTTTAATTAATTTTGTATATAGCTGCTAAAACAGTCTTTTGTTGCTTCTATTTACAAATAAACAAACTTGCTATGGTCAAGTTTCTATGATCATAAATTAATAACAATCAGTAACAAAACATGGACTATTAAAGACTAATTTCAAAGAATTATGTATTATAAAACATTCTATTTGTTTTTTGTTTGGTCATTTTGAATTGACCATAAAAAGTTTCAAATTTGCTATGGTCAATTCAAAAATAAACAAACTTGCAATGGTCAAGTTTCATAAAGAAAGAACATAAGACTATATATACCTTTCTTAATTCACCAATACTATCAATAAATAAGAAAAGACTAAGGATGCATCACAGTGTTATTTCATTATTATTAGTTTGAATTTATCTGCATACACTCCACTAAGTTATCAATATAATGATAAATAAATCTTTATAATTAAAATTTATATATGGATATCATATTTATTTGAAAATATTTTCCTTAGTTTCAAAAGTAATAATGTATCACTACATTAAATAATAGAGAAATAAAGGTTTGTTGCAGTTCATTTTGGAATCATAAATTAAATGTGTCAAAATGACTCCCAAAAATGATAAATGAGCTATCAAACTTAAGCTTGAAATTTTCATTTCAAGTAAATAAAATTTATTTTAATATAATTTACTAAATGGTAAAACATAGAAGCAGTAACTGAGGTGTAATCAATGACACATAACTTTCACATACACAGACATCACTTTTGAGTGCAAATAAATATGCATACAACTAAATGAAAAAATTCATACAACATCATTCTTTTTTTTTTAGAACAATGTTCTCAGTCACGAGCAAAATACATTTAGATCACAAAAAGAATACAAATATATTTACTTCATTCTTAAAAAAATATATATTCAATTTGTGCCATGCAATGTCATTTTTATATTTACTTATTTGAAATCACGTGCATATGGATGGATTTATTAAGAACGAAAACACAACAAAGAACCACGAATATTAGAAACAGCAACATTTATTCGCAATTAAAAATGACAGGACACATATATGTATTCAATTTAAAAATTAAAATGACAGTGCACAAATTTTTTTAAAAACAACAGTACGACTAATACGAACACTTCGTGCAGACGAATTGCAGGCGCTCTGCTAATATACATTGCAAGCACACAGCACTAAAACAAACAAAGAAAAAGATCGAAGAGAAAAAAAAATACTACAATTCATTCACTTACCCCTCGCGTTGTTGATACTGACAGAGCCACCACAAACACCGTTTCCTGCGTTCGGCGTGGGGGGGAAATAGGAGACTTAGCAATCGAACGTAAAAAGAGCGTGTTGTTTTGAATTTAAACCATAATACGATTGTTGTTAGAATACTGCTGAAAAGTCCAGTGACAACCACGGTTTGGGATATTCATTTGTTTTCACGTTCTGAGCATTACATCACTGTACAGTCATTCATTACTATGCTAAGGACCCTGCAGAGTTATCTTGCACGGCGAAAGACCGTTTCGTTACGGCGCCGGCCGCCAGAGGGCGGTGCGGCGTCGGGATGAAAAAGAAAAAAAAAATCATAAAAGGTAGTTTTGGGGTTGTTGGTTTTTAGGACCTTCTGCTTTTCCCAAGGCCATTTCGGCAGCATCCGAAAAGGAACGCCAACGCCGAAGATAGTTTATAAGTATTGTTTCTTTGCAAATTTGGGTTGTGAATTTGACCTTGGTCTGTGAGGGAATGTGTCAACATTCTGCGGTCGCGCTTCTTAATTCGCTTGTCTGTCGTGCGTGTTATCTGTTAAAGGAACATTTTTTTCCCACCTTTTTTTTTTGTAGGGGATGAGTGGATTTTTTTCTCGAAACCTCATAGGACCTATTTGGCACGCATTTGGGGAATTAGATCGAAAGAATGCTGCAACTGATTTTTAAAATTATATTGTGTGTGCATGCGTGGCGTGACAGGAGAATAACCGGAATTGAATGCTTGCCTATCTCTACTATGACATCAATTAGTAAAAAAATTTACGCGCTTAAATAAAACGCTGTTATTATTAATTATTTTTAATGTATTTGTTTACATAAATGAAAAGTAAAGTAATACTCATGTAGAAATAAAAGTTTTTATATATATTTTTTATTTTTGAAGATAAAATAATTAAATATTTCAATCAATTTGCCCGAAATATTTAATTATTTTATCTTTAAAAAATTAAAAACTTTTTCTTATCGTAAGATTCCATTGCATAAATTAATTTTTTACAAACATATATTTTATCCTTACTATATAAAATACTAGTTCTATTTTTGCTGCTGTACCCAACTGGATATGTTTTATGTGCGGATGTGTGGTTTGAAATATATGATACTAGCCGCCTTTGGCAACTAGCTTTTTCGCCATGAATAATGCGTTCTAAAATTTTCAATTAAATCGTATATTCATTAGCCTTGAAGTAATTCCGGGCATTGATTGGCCTGAAATTAATATTTTCTTTAAGATGATGGACGGAAAGCTCTAAAAGAACACGTTTTCCTAATAATATTCTTTAATTGTATAAATCAGTCAGTTTTAATTATTGATGTGGAAGACTGATTGATGTAGCAACTTTTATTTAAAATATTAATAAACATATTTTGTAAAATATGGCTCACAGAACAAAGTATGAAGAAATCTAAAACTCATTCATATATGCATTGTTTGACTCAAGCTACATAAAATGTAATTATTTGCTTCATTTAGATTAAATTAATAGTATTAAGCAATATATATGCCTATTAATAATATTTTAAGAATCAACCATTGCACCGGAATTCGAATGCATATCCTGTATAAATAAAGATAATTTATTGAATTAATGATTTAAATATTGCAAACGATCATAGAATCCTTTGCCTTGCATTTTTTAAAGAAAATATCACATTTTATATTTATTTTATTTTATTCAGTCACGTGCTGAAGGCTACATTTCTTTAGATCTAATTTGCAGTAATATTTGATTTTTTTTTTATTTGAACTTCCGTCAAAATGATGGCAACACGGGATAAAACCTAACTTTTTCCCTTTGACGTGCTCTTGCAGATTAAATTTTATTGTTTTACCCAAAATATATTGTTGAAAATATGGGTAAAACATTTCTTTAACAATTCGTTTAAAATAGAAGTTTTAAGTTATATGTTAAAACACTGATACCGTTAGAAAGCTAATTTTTTTATCTTTAAATGGATATAGAAATCATGTTTGTGCAATAATATTTTCGGAAGTTATAGCGGAAAAACGTCGAAATTTCGCTTAAATTTCAATTAATTCAAATCCTAATTTAAAAATTCGAAAAAAGGGCTCCGAGGTGCACATTCCCGACCCCCAAAGTATATATGTACCAAATTTGGTAGCTATAGATCCCACGGTCTGTCCTGTAGAGCGCCAACACACACACATTGGGCTTTATTATAAGTATAGATAAAAAATATATGTTATTTTTTTTTTAAATCAGTACAAAATTTAAGAAATAGTTATGGTTAAAAGATTCAGTAAATAGTAGTTAAAGAGTCGGTAACTTTATTCGGAAAACTCTTTGAGTTTAATGCTCCAATAATTTCTCGGTTTTGCTTCCAAAATATTAATATTTTTTTCGGTGATGTTGCCAAAATATTAAATATGTTTTTTTAAAGAAAGGGAAAAAATTATTGAATAAATGATTTAGATGTTGCAAGCGATTATAGAAAAGTTGGCTTATTTTTTAAGAAACTATCACATTTTATAATGGAAAATAATTATTGAATTAATGATACAGATATTCAAACGATTATAGAAATATGCCATTAAGTCGAGATTTCAATGCACATGCTGTCTAAATTCAATCAGGTTTACCGTAAATAAAGATGATTTGTTGAATTAATTATTTAGATATTGCAAACGATCATAGAATCCTTTGCTTTGCATTTATTTTTTTAGAAAATATCACATTTTATATTTCTTTTATTTTATCCAGTCACATGCTGAAAGTTGCATTTCTTTAGATTTAATTTGCGATGTTAGTTTTTTTTTTAAATTTGAACTTCCGTTATTGTTTTCTTTTATTTTATCCAGTCACGTGCTAAAAAAACAGTTAAAATATTTCTTTAAAAATTCGTTAAAAATAGAAGCTTAAGTTATACATTAAAACACTGGTAAAAAAGAAATATAGAAAAGAAAGATAGAAAGCTAATTTTTTAATCTTTAAATTGATGTAAAATCATGTTTGTGCAATAATATTTTCAGTTTTAGCGGAAAAACGTCGAAATTTCGCTTAAATTTCAATTAATTCAAATTCTAATTTAAAAATTCGAAAAAAGGGCTCCGAGGTGCACATTCCCGACCTCCAAGGTATACATGTACCAAATTTGGTAGCTGTAGGTCCAACGGTCTGGCAACAGTGTGGTCTATTAAATAGATAAAATACTTCAGGCAATTTGCACAAAATGTTTAATTATTTTGTCTTTAAAAATGAAAAATTAAATTTTTCTTATCTTAAGATTCCATTTCATAAATTAATTTTTGACAGACATATATTTTTACACTGTATAACATATATTATAATGTATAGTGTATATTTATACACTATATAAAATTCTGTTTCTATTTTTGTTGCTGTACTCAATTTGATATGCTTTATGTGTGGAATATATGGCTTGAAATATACGATATAACATAAATATATAAATTTATAATTCTAATTTACATATGTCTAAAATAATTAAATATTTTAATCTATTTATATATTTTAATATATATTAATAATCCCAATTTATATACTTATAAAAAAAATTTTAATCATTTGAACTTCGGCTTCACTTTAATTTCTGAACTTCGCTGGCTTTTATTAAAATAATTCTTTATTATAAGTGGAATCAAAAGATTGTGTCAGTAGATTCCTTTCTAAAAGTACACAAGTTCAAAATACGTTTTCACTCCCGCTTGTTTCTGTTTTCTGCATTCCTATTCAATTCCTTGCGCAGCTTTCATAATGGATTTTATACAAAAACTTGGAAAATAGTCAATAATTGAATAGTATATAGAATTTTAAAAAAATTGGACAACTTCCTTAATATCACAGAGAGTTTTAAAATTGGGAATTTTTCTTTATATAACAGAGAATAAGAAAATTATGTTATAATCTTGCTCGTGATGGCTTTTACAAAGAAATCTTAATTCTAGGTAAAAATTGGACTAATTCTTTAATATCTTTGAATAAAAAAAGAATTGTACCGTTTCCTTAAAAATTGGACTGTTTCCTTAATAACATAGAGAATAAAAAAAATAGACTAATTCCTTAACCTTCCTAAATTGTTAAACAATTCCACCCTTGAATCTATTCAAATTAATAAATACTTTACATAAATATAAATGAAATAGCGATGTCTCTGTCTAGACTGGATGTTAACAATATCTTAGATCTGATTGTCGCTAACTTATCAATGAAGGCCGTAGTATAAAATATGCGTATTAATAGAGTGATCAAGAAATAAATAAAAAGTATTATTTATAGTACACTTTAGATGTAAACATATGAAAACATTAGAAATTTTATTACCTTGCAAAGGTATTTATTTATCCATAATGTTCACAAACACTCGTATTAAAACTCATCACAAAAACTCAGATTGAAACAAGTTATCTAATAACAGAAAAAAGTAATGCCGAATAAAAAAAATGCTAAAGGAAAAGTCCTGCAACAATTCTTAGTTTAATCTTAAGTAGAGAGAATATAATGATTATGGTTCTGTGTCTGTGATTCTGTTCTGTGTACTGACGAGCTTATAGGTCCTTTGTCTCTGATTCTGTTCTGTGCACTGAAAAGCTTATAGATTCTGTATCTGTGATTCTGTTATGTGCACTGACGAGTTTATTGATTCTGTGTCTGTGATTCTGTTATGTGCACTGACGAGCTAATTGATTCTGTATCTGTGATTCTGTTCTGTGTACTGACGATCTTAATGATTCTGTGACTGTGATTCTGTTATATGTACTGACGAGCTTATTGATTCTGTGACTGGGATTCTGTTCTATGCACTGACGAGCTTATTGATTCTGTTCTGTGTACTGACGAACTTATTGATTCTGTGACTGATGAGCTGTGACTGATTCTATTTTGTGTACTGATGAGCTTATTGGTTCTGTTCTGTGTACTGACGAGCTTATTGATTCTGTGACTATGATTCTGTTTTGTATACTGATGAGCTTCTTGATTCCGCGTATTTTCTGTGTCACAACAAAATGCTGCGGAGGAGATTTGGTCACAAAAGGAAGGAATAATAAATTCGGCAGAATAAAAAAGTTTCTATGAATCAACGGAGATGCTGAAAATATATCCTTGCACTGCCTGCTGAGAAGCATTGTCTGAATAAGGAACTAGTTGTGATAGCTACAACTACTTTTAATTCTCAATCACATTTCTGACAAATTGTGAAGCGTAGCCAACGACATATGTCTTTAGACAATTTAAATTTTTAAAAAAAAACATACATTTTAAATAATAAATATTATGATAAATTTATTTGAGTATTTTTTTCTCGACAAAACAACTTATCCTTGTTTTACATGGAATCCAATAGAAGAAAACTGTTTTGCGTTACGAGTGAGATTTGAGAATGAATGATGTTCGTTAAAAGATGTTCCACTATTTTGATCTTTAATAGCATAAGTTTTCAATTTCTTTTGGATAGTTTGCTTACAAAGATACTGTCATTTATTTCCCATTTGAATCTCAGCCAGCTCATTGTTTTCAGCTTTGTTCATCTAACGTTAAAATCCTTTTACTAAATTTTAGTCAATAAATGTCACTGGGCGATTTAAAATTTTGGGCGATACTCACAGCAATGTATAGTATAGGATAGTCTTCCGATGTCTCTCCAACTTTATACCTATGAAAATGTTTAAATATCGTATAGGTTATTATGCAGTGGCATGAAGTGGAGTTTTATGTTATGTATTGAACTTTCAATCCAGCATTTTTATTGAATGTATCGTATGACCTTTGGTGGAGTTATTTTATTAGTTTTTTGCTATTAATTTTTAATGGGCGATCAAGTATCCGAAAATCAAATTTGTATTTCAGAAACCTTTATTTTTATCAGAGGGATTAAAAACAAAATTTGATTTAAAATATTAACAGTAGTCACAAGATCGAGTACCAAATATCATTTATTTAAATCATTAAGTTTACATGCATGCTTTCGTAAGTACCCATTAACAGACCTTAGGAAAATTTGATAAAAATCTACATTTTACATGCAAAACTTGTGTATCAAATTTTATTAACCTATCTTCTAACGTCCTATGATTATTATTTACACATCTACTGAGATCGTTGCGCAGACAAACTTCCTCTGAATGGTTTTCATTTAAAATTTAATAAAAATCTACACATTTTGCGTTAAGTTTATGTTTCAAATTTCTTCCACCTAGCTCATTTTTTAAAAAACTTTACTGCTTTACAGACAGATAAATAGTCTATAGGCAGACAGATAAATAGTCTATAGCATATTTCAAAAGATGTGCGTGTGTGTTTCCTTTTTCTTTGTGTGTGCGTGTCCTTTTCCTTTGTATGTGTGTGTGTTTCCTTTTCCTTTGTGTGTATTTCCTTTTCCTTTGTGAGTGTGTCCTTTTCCTTTGTATGTATGTGT